>CM041780.1:235686813-235886422 GCA_023374045.1 Limonium bicolor
ACCTGACGGTTTTCTGATTTATTCTCTAAGATTATTCTGGTATTTAATAGGTCAAATTTCTCGTTTGCAGTTCTACGGACCATATGTAATTTCAAACCAAACAGTTGGACACCTTGAATGAACAAAGAATCCAGATTAGCTTACAAGCTAAAGGAGTCAAGAATTTACTTTGAGAGGACGAATAAGAGTTAAAAAGTGTGAAGAGCACTAACAATGACTAAAGACATTGGATATGTCTCAAGAATATTGAAACGAAGCATATTAGCTGGAATGGAAACCCAGCCTAAACACAGTAAGGCAACGCCTAACCTGAACACACCAATGTTCAAGGAACAAAGTGATATACCCAGAGTAATCATCTAAGGTACCGGAGGATACCGTTCACCATCGAAGGGAAATATCAAACCGGTTAAAACCATAAGAAAAGTATTGTAGTCCACCCTATGAACGGGAGACATATAACCCTAAACGGGACCATTGGAGATCTAGAACTGCAATGCGTAGAAGACAGAACATACATAAATATTAGCCGGATGTGACGACGTAATTAACAACACCCAGGAGCAATCCGTTAAGGGTATCAAAGTCAACATAGTTGAACTAAGTGTCGTAATAAGAGCACTAGAGCTATAACGAACAATCGGTTAGAACACCGAAGGGATCCCACTTACCCAGGGGATACCCTGAGTTATTGGAAGGTACCAATCAGTACCAAGGCATTTAAAGGGCATCCAACGGACGGAAGCGTGATGCACTGATCCTATCAAGGAACCCAATGTTACCTTCAACCATTTAATGGTATAAGGGAAAGTAATCATATGTAAACCGCCTACAATGAGCATAGCTCTAGGCAACAGGGCTAGTCTGCCATGAAACTATTACAATATATGATCCAATGGTAGCAAAACCCACAAGAAACCATATGGAGAGTTGCCATGAACGGCACCAGTAAATAGTTTAGTAACCAAAGAGCAGGGATACCCCTCGTTAACACGAGACCGCAAGAGCGGTAAACACATAGATTCCAAGAAGGGAATACTATCAGTGAATGTCTAAAAATATAACTCTTTCAGAACTACTAAAGTAGTGAAGCTTGAGCACACAATTATGGCCAAGCAATAAGAAAATGAGCTGACGCAGCAATTATTGGAAACCAGGGAGTAATCGGTTAAGAGGAAATATCGTATGCGCATAACGTGAAGTATAAGCATGTAACACTCAAGGAGCTTGGAAATATGGTATAAATGGTGGAAATGCATGAGCTGAAGCTAATGAAATAGCGGATGCCGTGGAAACCAAGTTGTAAACAAATACGGACATGGTGCGCAGTAAGCGACCAATATATGTGAATAAATCACACAATGATATGGAGTTGATGAATAATGATGGTAGACAGACCGAGAAACAAGGAAGCAATATTCATCCCTATTGCTAATCTCATAAGAGATTTACTGCCCAGGGGTTTACGCCTCTACACTCTGTAGGACTGAGTGTTTTGGTATTGCACTTGTGTAGTAATGATCGAATGGGATAGCTAGGAAGTTGGGAAGATAACAGTTGTGGTAAAAGGTAGAAGGAAACGTACGAAGTCATAAGAACCGAAGCATAGAAAATGCAAGTCATAATTCGGAACTACTGACAACAGAGGAAGCACTACAATTAAGTAGTGGCTTAACCTCAACCGACAATAAGTCGGAGGAATCAAGTGAATAACCACGAAAATATATAACTGTATGTATATAGATTCCTAAAGAGCTGGATAGAGAATCCGAAGCTCATTGAATTTGCGTACAGTAAAAGAATACCACGCCTGCTTGATAATCCTTATTCCCAAGATAAGAAAGGCAAATACACCCTAAGTGATCAGGGTCGCGCAGCAGAAGCTAGTGGGGCCAAACTCTAAGGTTTAATACACCTAGTGAATAAATGGTTAATTATCAACACCGTGAAGCCTCTAAGGCTAGAACCGAACCCGGTTAAGAGTTAAACAACTCCGATGAGAATTCTTGGTGGAGCGACTAACCAACAATATGGTTAAGACTCTTTGACCAGAATACATTGTGTAATAGACCACATGGAAGTTGAACCACTCCATGACGGCTGAATGCCTTCGACCTATGTCCAATTTTGACACATGGTAGATTACGTGGGTGTAATCCTTTTTTAAGGGGGGTAGGGCGAAAACCGCGAAATGTATGTTTTACATGATGGTGCGTAAACTGCAATGCACATAGCGCAAGAGAATTTGTTTTGAATGATTGGTACTTATGTTACATAAACATATGTATACCATTCATATTGTAATTGTGGTTGATTATGAGACTTGAGGTGGAAAGAAGTATTGATTGCAAGAGATTTGAGGTGAACGGGGTAGAGAAACTACATAGGGAATGAGTACCCCGAATGAGGATAGTAGGGATGTAAGCCGGTATGAAACCGATGTTGAGATATGAGTATGTTTGAGGAGTTTGATGAGTATGTTGGGAGATTTGAGGAGTATAAATCGGTATGAAACCGATGTTGAACCTAGTGGGAAGTGAGTCCCCTAGGTAATTTGAGTTGATTGTATTGGGGAATAACTTGAGGATAGAAATTGATTTGACTTGTGAATGATTTGAGGATAGAAAACTAATTGGAAAACTAACCTTTTAAATTGTTGGGTATAGAAGTTAAAGATAGGTTGAATAACAGTGGATGATATGAGTAGTAAATGAGTAAATGAATTCTAGGAATTGGTAAATGTATGGTTGCATGATTATGACTAGGAAGATTAAGAAGATAGAAAATGAAACAATGATTGACTATTTGATTGGGTGAATTGAGGTGGGAGTTGAAACTTGGTTTGCTAGCAATCAAGGGAAACCGAACACCAAAGTGGGGTGGATGGATAGTTCAACACCAATGCTGATCACATTTGGGTTGAATGACTCTTGAAGCTCTGTATAAGTGGCCACAAGTAATCACACTAGTAATAGGTGAAACTAACATAAATTGGAACTTGGAGTTGCATGGAAGTTTTCAAAATAAATTTCCAAAATGATTTCGGCAAATGATTTTCTTCAAACTTGAGAATGAGGATTGGTTTTGAAACCACTTCCACGAGCGCTAGTGGATCTCTCATGGCTAGGCACGGGTATCCGGTTGAATCATGGAGGTGAAGCTAGTTGTGAGTCGGTGGAGGTGTTGAATAGTTTTGAAACCACTACAACGGACGAGCAAGGGTACTAAGTGACCTGTATGACGTTTGTGGTGTGTGTTTTGTATTTGTCCAAGGGCCGCCGGATATGAGTAGTCCGGTCTGGGAAGAGTACCCACTTTGGAGCCTGAGGATTCTCTAGAGTTGCAAATGATTTTGATCATAACCAAAGGACCGTAAAGCCAGAAAGAGTAGGTGGTCAATGTCATGACGGCCGTGAACCAGAGAGCGTAAGTGTTCAAACGTGACCGGTACGTTAGGGATCACTCGATTTGGGGGAGGACTTAGTGCCTAATTGTCTGCGGATGGACCCCCATTGAGAGATTTGGGAAAAAGATATTTTTGGTTGCTATGCATGCTTGACATGTTGTGTGGATATGTGGTTTGTATTCAGTCAGTCATTGGAGTCTGACAGTTGTAGAGAGAGTATAACCTTAGTATTGAGTACCTTGGTGACTAACAATCTTAGACTCACTAACTTTGTGAGCAAAGTTCTTTAAGGGGGTAGATTCAAATACCCCAAACTTAATTAGGGTGATTAAATTACTCTAATACAATATTGAGGGCCTATTAGTGCCTAATGAATTTTGGTAAAAAGAATAAATCCAAAAGAAACAAGAAAAACGTTTAAAAAGTGAAAAACGCTAATTGGGCGTTAAGTGACACTAGGAGAAATACAACCTTAAAAAGGGTATTGGACGGATTTGAAAGCCTTAATAATGCCTAAATATTATATGGGAACAATTCCCGAAGAAAGCGGATCTAAATAATGTAATAAAACGCTAATAAAGCTTTAGCGCACGTTTTTTGAGAAAACCCGAAAACGTGACTTTAAGTGGTCAAACGAACCCGTAAAAATATTAGTTCAATAAATAACCATAAATAAACATTAATGGGAGTATAATAACCATTAAAATTGAAGAAACGAGAAAATTCCGGAAAACGGGCTCGGTTAGTGAATAGTGCTAAACCGGGTAAATAAAAGAGCGTTTTCTGTAAAAGACGAAAAACGCTCCACCCGGTACTACTATAGTGGGCCGGTTTCAATTAGCAAGCAGCCCCACTCACACACACACAAAGCTAGAATGGAAGAAAGAAAAGAAAAGAAAGAAAAAGTAAAAAGGTACCCCCACTCTCTCTCTCCTCTCTGAAATACCCCAACCCTAAGTATGCTAAGTAAACATCAATTTATGATGTGGTAAGGCTAAAATATGCCTTAGAAATATTGGTAGACAATTTAAACCAAGGAAAACACAAGAAAATGCCTTAAGGGCAATTAGGGCAAAAATGTGCTCTAAGCTTGGAGAGACTTGGGTGAGTACCCAAATATCATGCTAAGACCTTAGTAATATTCTAATGGTCATTTTAAACCAATTACCAAAGAAAACCAAGCTTGAAAACAAGTTAAAACACAAAATGTGCTTTAAGAAGTCTTAAAGCACATTTTTGAAAAATTGTCTTGTAAATGAGTTTTGAGTGGCTAAATGCCCATGATTACACCTTAATAAACATGTGTACTAATTATTATCACATTAGGAAGCCTAAATCAATGGGAAATCAAAATTTTCAGAAATATGTGCACTAATTTGTGAATAGTGCCAAATAGTGACTAGTTTAAGTTTTAGTCAACATAAGTCAATTAGTTGGTCAACCAAGACCATAAATATCTTGGTTATAAAGAGGGGGGGCCGGTTTTCTAAGGATGAGTCACAATAGACTTCATCAAATAAGGGAAAAAGAAGAGATAAGTAAAGAAAGTTACTATTTGCTTTTATAAAGCAAATATTCTTATTAGCCTACCTCTCTCCTCTCTTCTTCATTTCCCCTTCTTCTTCCACGGTTTTCTTCTTGTTCTCTCTATTCCAAACCGTGCCCTACCAGCTCCATACTTGTTCCATCTTCAAATGTCCATAAGTTACTCATTTTAGCTCCAAATCAAAAAGTGAGCATAGATTATTCTTAGTTAGCTCAAGCTCTAGCTTTATATCTTTACAAAATTGGAAAAGCTTCATTTTGGAGTCATGGGAAATCTCCATTGATGGAGGAAAATCAAGTTTGAAGAGTTCATTAGCTTCTCCATCCTCTTAAGGTAAAGAAAATGTAAGAAAAATCTTGTTTCCATCACTTCCTCACCATGACCGAAAATTACCTTCTCATGGAGCCTTGTTTTATCCATTGTTCTAGCTAGATTCTATTCTCCAAGGGCTAGAGGAGGTCCTTCTTGATTCATATCCAAGCCTATCTTAAGACTCCAAGGTAAAACATTCATTTCAATACCTTAGAACACATTTTTAACCTAGGGTTTACTCCTTAAGGTTAATATACTATTTAGCACTCATGAGAGCCAATGTATATTGATTAGAACTTTGGCAAGGGAAATTTAAATGGTGGGCGAGATTTCCAAGGGAAGAAGCCTAAGGAGAAGGTTGAGGGAAACTTGAGAAAAACAAGGTAAATTGCTTACCTAATGGTGGTTTAAGGTTTAAGGGATGGTATTTAAATAAGTACTAATGTGGCTTAGAGCTTACATTGTGTAATGGGTTATATAACCTAGGAAAAAGAATTTAAACAAGCTTGTGAACTTGCTACTAAGGAGCCAATGGAAATAAGTTAGTAAGATAAGTTTAAGGTGAATTAAGAGAACACTTATATTGCTATGAGAGCATTGTTGTGTGTATTTGCAGGTTGAAAGCTTTTATATGTAGGAAATTCGGTGTTTAAGTTTAAGTCATTTAAGGGCCTAAGAGCCATGTCATTTAAGAGCCTTAGTGCTATGCAATTTAAGATTATTGCATTATATTGAGTTTATTGTGAATGAGTTGATTTGGGTGAGAAAATGAGATGAGAAAGGACTTGGTGTGTGTGAAATGATTGTGTGAGAAAAACAATGCATTTGGGCATGATCAAATACTAGAGAAGCTATGGCGAAATTTGAATAGAAAACAAAGCGTTTAAGTGGTGGTGGTGAGTTAGTGTGCCCTAGGGTTTACTAGGGAGCATGAAGAGGAATTTGAGTGGAAATGAGTTAACTAAGTAGGTCTTGAGGTTTAGGATGACCCAGAGTTGTCTAGGAGGAATTAGAGTTTAGATGGGTGTATTGAACGCACCAAAGTCATGGTAAGAGGAATGGTAAGACTTGTGCAAATTTGGAGGAGAAGGTGTATAATGCTTTAAGATAATTTAGGTATGAACTAGGGAATATAACAATGAGAGTTTTGAGAAGCTTGTGTAAGTGTGATGATGCTAGTAGTGGACTAATGAGGTTTAGTTTAGATGGTAATGAGTGGACTTAGGTGATGGAAGAGAAAGGTGTGGGAGAATGTTGTCAAATGTCAAGGAAAATGACTAGGAATGTAAAAGAGCGTATGATCATGAGAATGGTGAGTAAGTGAGCAAAAGGAGATGGAAATGTCCAAGGAGGGTGTAGGTTAGTCAAGGTAAAGAAAAACAAGGTTAAGGTGCTAAGAAGATGGGGAGAAATGCATAGGTAAGTTCATGAGTTTAGGTTGATGAGTAGCAAAAGGAAAATAAAGGAATTGTGCATGGACATGCAAGATAACCTGGGAAGGTTTAGCAAGCAAAGAGGGGATGCAATAATGCTTAGGGAGAAGTTATATTGATTGGGAAGGAAACACTTTGGATAGTTAGAGTTTTAGACAAAAAATTACATGTTGGAAAAAAAAATAAGGAAATAAGTAACAAGTGTTAGGAACTCTTGTAAGGATTGAGAAAATGGTTAAAGAGGTTTTAAAGGATGTTCTAAGGTGAGTTAAGTGCCTATATGGTATTAAGACATAATGGGACACTTGTGGAAGAGTTGGGCATTTTTGCAAGAAAGGAGATAAGTGTTTAAGGGTATAAAAGATGAGTATTCAGGCCTGTCCGAACTTCCGTCCGAATTTGGAAGCTCGGACATGCCCTGTTGCGATTAGAATTTTTGAGTCTCGACCAGAGTCCGAACTACCGTTCGGACTTAGATTTTCGGACACTTGAAATTCTTCATTTGATTTTTCCTCGACCTATGTCCGAACTTAGGGAAGTTCGGACACATGTTCGGACACACGTCTGGTTGCACCCTTTTGAGTCTCGACTTGCGTCCGAACTTGGTAAGCTCGGACACAAGTTCGGACGTGGTGCTGTTTTGACCAAAAACTTTGTTTAAGGTTAGGAAATGATATCCAATGGTGGGGATTGATATGTAATGATAATATAAGGTTGTTTAAGACATGTTTTGGTGGGTAACAATGATAATTAAGTGGGTGAATAAGTATAAGTTATGAGGAGAAGTGATTTACTTAAGATTAAGTTTAAAAGAACTTAAGTGGTGTTAGATGGGGATCATTAGTGACTAAGTGAGTTAAGTAAGTTAGCTTTATTGGAAAAGTAATTAACAACCTAAAATTGAATGAATGTTTTAGGGTTTGAGAATTTGGACTCCAGGAGAGTAAGCAACCGAACGACCAACGGTGAACGGTACAGTTCTTCTTGTGACCTGCTTGCTAACGAGGTGTCCCTCGGCTTGTGTGCTATTTGTTTTTGTGTGCTCACTAAACAAGATAAAGCATGCAACCGGAATATCATGTTGATTGTATTGTTGTGTGATGTTTGAAAACTAACACAACTTACGTGAGAACTTACTAACTAGTGTTTGGTAAGTATTGTGTGAGAATAAGGAACACTCCCTAATATTAGTTTGCTAATAACCGAAAGAGGTTAAACAAACAAACGTTGCATTGAGACTACTACTAACTCTAACTTTGGGGGAAGTGAGGAATCCGGAATGGTACCGGCACATGTGTATTGGGGGAGGTCGGTATCCTTATCAGATACCGACTTCCAAATATGACTTGTCTTCGGACTCGTCGCCTAGAGTCGACATATAGACTCGACCTCCTCAGACTACTTGTTTTAGGAGGGAGGCATTAAGATGGCGTGGGGGGATCTAGCCTACATCCCCAACAATTTAAGAATGTTGTTTATTGCCGGTAAGTGACCTGCTGCTGGCTAGGGTTAACCAAGCCCTATAAAAATAAACAATGAACTGAGGGTTAACCAGTTCCCAATGAGAGAACGGTTGGCATTTATAAGGTAAGGTTGAGATAAGTTGCAACCATTCCTATTTAAAGGATGGTTTGTATTATAAGACTAAGATAAGCTACATCCATTCCTTTTTAAAGGAAGGTTGCTTTCTAAGACTAAGATAAGACTAAGATTGAGGTAAGATAAGGATGGACTAAGATTAAGAGGAAACGTAACTTAAGGAGTGAAGTAATTGACTCACTAATTAAGGGAACACATTTAAGTCGTTCATTGGGTTTGAACTTTGATTGTTCATAATTGGTTTGTTGTTTATTGCACCTTCTATTATGTTGTGCATCTAATCAACCTCCATGCTATCGACAATTAGTCGTCGTAGCCACGTTAGCTTGGGGGCCATGAGAGGATCGTACCAGCATTCGTGCTGACCCCCTTTGGGGGCTGTTTTTACTACACAGGTGAACGTCAGGAGGCGGCCGTCGCGAGAGTAAGATGGCGTACAAGCGTTTCGGGTTAAGTGTGGCCTACGAGTTGTGCATGTACACTCGTATGGCAATTTGAGTTAGTAAGATGTATAGGATGTGAGGGGATTGTAAGATGAATATGTATTTGGATAAGTTTGGTTTGTACTAATGTTCGGTATATTCTGTCAATCAGACCGTGGCAAGGTCCTGGAGTGTATTGAATTCCGCTGTGACATTTATATATATGTTGTTAAGTTGCGAAACCACATTTGGATTGAGATGGGGTGTTACAAAAAGTGGTATCAGAGCGTAGTTACGCTCTGAAGACAAGAATTACCGAACTTAGGAGAATACTGAGGTTGAGTTTGAGTTATGGGTTAAGGGTTGAGTGATAGAGTGAGAGGTGAGTTAGCTAGGACTTCCCGGTGTTTACCGGATATCCATAGTACCTAGACCCGCCCTCCACATCCCTTGCTTGAATTATGGGGAACAAATGCCAGAGAGAAGAAAGCCTTCTCTTACTCGGGAAAACCCGATCTGGTAGTTAGTTAACAGTAAGCAATCCGAGAAACATCTTGTTGAACAATAGTTTATGAGAACTTGAACGTTTTAATGGAGCGCATCAGTGAAACAGGCGCTGCCAATGGAATTCTATCAGTAAGAGAATGGAAATTACCGGCAACATGGGTCGACATGCTACGCAGTCGAGTTACACCGCAATATCAATGATAAGGAAAGCACTACGAGTGCAATGGATAAGGAAAGATAAGCGACGTGAGTACCGGACGGTGGTCCGAATGAGCATAGTAGTGGGATAATATAAATCTTGAGGGTTAAGACTACTGAAGGCTCCAGTTAGAAACAGGAACTCCAAACCCCATACAATGAAGAAGGTTGCAAACCTGGCCGACATAACGCGGACGACGGTAGAAACACATACAATTGTATACCGGAATAGGACTACAATGTAGTGCCTAAAGGAGAATCATTACTTAGTAACCACAACAAAATATGTGGAAACGGGATTGAGGGTTAAGACGTAAGGAAATAATAAGGGGTTCCCTCAGAAAGAGGAACGCCCGGATAAGTGACAGTACGGTCGAAATAACCAGGAAACTGCCGGATGGCTAGTTATCCTAAATAAGAGAACGTCGAAGGAGTCCCGAGGACTACCAAAGATATGGAAACTAGGTGGAAGTACCACTACCGACGCACACGGTACCGGAAGCTCAACTTGCATGGCGCACTTGCCATAGCAAGTGCTACCACGGTTAAATAGTACGGAAAGCCATCAGGGCGAGGTAATAGAAGGCTGTAGTTGTAGTACATTTTAATACCGGATGGTAAATCCATAAGAACGGGAAAACGAGACCTTGGAAAAGCCCGACAACCTGATCATAATAAGATGAGCCGACACACTAGTCAGCAGGGAGTTGGGCTTGGATGAAATACTAAGCGATATAAATCTTGACGACAGTACAACCACTACAACATCAGCCGACAGTACGGTAATAACATCAATCCCGAACCTCAGGGAGAGGAACCTGAGAGATCGCTCAATAATCCGAGCAAAACACTATATAGGCAATAATATAAAAGGGATGTATTATAAGATACGATTGAGACGGTTGACGCAACGACTTCCAACGAAAACGGGATAAGACTCCCAGAGTGACCATTAAGAATACCAATAACACACATTCTACAATGAAGATGTTGGTGAACCCCGGAAACAGGGACGAAAGGAATAAACTTAAGCAGTAATCTACTAAGGATTAAAGATATACAATCCCGACAGAGGGAAGCTCAGAAGATTACCCACACAGAGCGGGCATAGTCGAGCCAAATAACTGATGAATGACAGCTAATACTGTTCGTCTAACTCATTAACACCCAAGTATGATTGATCATCAACGGGTGGCGTAGTCAACGGAAGTTGAACGAAGCGTTGAGATGGAAGTATAAGATGACAGGATGATATCCAACTTGGACACCGTAAGGCAAACGCCTAATACGAACCTAACCTTGACTACTAAAAGGCATAAGTCTAGTAAAATGACAGTATTGACAAAGACATTAAGTAACCTCAGATCACCTGAATAACTTCCATAGCAGGAAGCAGGATGTAGCAACTGACCATGAAATCCGATACTACATTTAAAATGTAACCTAACGGTGGATAGCGTCTAAGAACCAAAATCTAATGAGGATAACCCACAGATGAGTAAGAGTACAGGGAGTGAACCGAGCACCGGCTCTCACCCAATGACATTAAGGACTAAGAGCCTACGAGCCAAGGATGTTAACCACATCAGAGCCCAAAGCGCAGTAAGTTGTAAGAGAGCTTATTTAAGCCACGAAGGAACTACAATTCGTAGATATGAACGGTTACCAAACCTATAACTTAGATTGTGGAAAATATTGCCAGGAAAGGGCACCAATGAGAATAATGAGATAGTACATTGGCAGGGGCGGAGAACGAACCATGCCTTTTAGGGTGGGGATACCTCTCCTTGTTGTGAGGCCAAGAGTGGGAATAAACCCCTCAAAAAGGGCTTTCACTTGTTAGAGAAATAATACATTTGTTAGAGAATGGAAACTGTAAACCTTGAGACTACCTTTACACATACCAGATACACTTGAGTAATAAGGAAGGCTACAGAGATAGACCTCATATCCAACACCCAGGATGTAAGAATCAGTAATCGTTAGAGATAAACATGGCGAGTGCACAAAATGGCACGTCAAATGACCAATGCTCAGAAGAGCTTGTGATTCAGCGGACGACTTCTTCAGTAACCGGTTAAATTACATGGTAAACAACATCATAAGGATGAAAGAATGCGAGAGAAATTAGCCTACTTACGAATCTGAGATTGAAGCAGAACATCTTCATATTAAGGGTCAACCATTTTACAACACGGTACGGCAACCGCCAAACACCGGAATTAAAGAAACCCTAGCGTGTTTACACCAGGAAGGAATTGAATATAAGATAAGATGTTAGAATAAATGAGTAAGGAGTTGCACCATCAATGGGCAACAGAGTAAAGGCCAACTACCACGGTAGTAGTGGTCGTGAGTACAATATTTATATGAGGGGATTAAGTCTTGGTGCGCGGTAAAGCGAGCGTTATGTATGAGCCGTCAAATATTGACACTGAGGCAATTAGATTTATGAGTTAAGACCAGCATAAGTAAGGAAATAAGATGGTAGACGAACTGTGCATTCATGCCAGTAGTATGGTTAGGTAAGATTTCACAAGAAGCACACTACCCATTCCTTAAGGAACTGGAAGTGCATTCCTAGTAGAACAAATATGAGAAAGAAGTTAAGAGGCTCTATGGAAAGAGACCTCAGTCACTAAGAGACCGAATCAGTACGGGATACAGAAAGAACTAGAGCATACAATACCCAAGAACTTAGTAAATGGATTTTCCTTGATTAAATTAAGAAGAACAATAAGTGTTATTATGGAACGATGAAAGAAGAGATCGACAATAGAATACTTCATAATTAGCAATAGCTAAACGTGCGACGAACACTATGAGTTTACTAAAACGAGACGTGGGACGACTGCACCCCACAGGGGCTTGCAGGCCTGACACGCTCATTTATGAGTTAGTTGGGTAAGTAGCAATGTACCAGTAAGGTACCCCATGCATGTAGACGAGTGGTGTAAGGAACACGGGAAGTAGTCGACTCCGTACCACGGACAACGACACAAGATCAGACAAGAGCAGCTACTACCGCAAACAGTCGAAGAGAAGAATTCAGTTGAACCAACAACACAAATGAATCAGAGAACAAATAATTAAGGACTATCAAGTGCGAGAAGCACGGATTGTTAAGTATAGACATATGACATGTCTTAAGAAGTTAAGGATAAGACTGTAAAGCGCAATAAGCACTAAACAGTAGTTTCAGATTAAGGGTCACCCTCAGACCAAAGGTCAGTTGGAGAGAACAATTTAGACATTCGAGAAAACACTAAGAGTATGAACATAAGATCTTCAAGGAGAATGGATAGACGAGTTACAACTCATTAAGGCCGTGTATATAAAAGATACCACGTGTCCACTGAGTGACCGATATTCCTAAACTGTATGGAGGCAGAAGGATATACAATACTATGAACGATTAGAAAGGCAGTTAAGCCTAAGATTATCAGAGTTGTGCAGCGGAAGCTAGCAGATCAGTACCTTTGAGGCTAGACCAAAATAAGTTAAGAATATAGTATAAGTACCGTTAAGAATCCTCGATGCAGAGACTAAGTCATTAGCATAGTTATGACCTCTGATCGAAGCGTAAGTGAGATAGATGATATGGAAGCTAGAATGCTTGGTGAGAATTAGACATCTTGAACTTATGTTCAAGAATGATATAGTATTGATTACGTGGGCGTAATCCATTTTAAGGGGGGTAGAGCGAAAACCGCTTAGCGTATGTTTGTGTACTGAGTACATAAACTACGGTGTGCATAGCACAAAATAATTTAAGAATTTGTTTTATATAAACATTTTGAGATTAATCATGGTTATTGCGCACAGAAGATGTGAATACCATACATATTAAGTACCTATCTTGTTAACTCCGGTGTGAGTACAAGTTAAGTGAATTAAGGAGGAGGTTTAAGGAGACTTAAGAAATAAGAATATATGAGGTATGAGTCGATATGAGACTATGTGTGAGATAAGAATAAGATAACACTATGGGATATTGTTCGATATGATTATGAGTTAGGAAATAGTTATGCTAAGTGGTATAAGACGGTGGAAGTTGGTATGAGACTGATATAGAACTTAGTAGGAATGAGAACCCTGAGGTAAGTACTAAGAGATGAATTGGGAATGTAGATGGACTGAGTCCACACCTTGGAGATGTAATGATTACAACTAGAATCACTAAAAGATAGAAAATTGGAAATGACTGAATTATTTGATGTTTGAAAATGATGTGGGAGGTGGAACTTGATTTTCTAGGGATCAAGGGAAACCGAACACAAATTAGGGTGGAAGGATAGTACAACACTGATGCTGATCACATCAGGGTTGGATGATTCCTGAAACTCCCTACTGTAGACACCAAAAATTCTCACCCCTTAAAGCAAAATTCAAACAAATAAATAAAATAAGAGGGTCGTCGCCTTTCTTTTCAAAACTTGTTCATGTGCATACCACACTGAAACTGTCATTTTATGACAATATTTTTGATTTAATATTCAAAGCATCCATTTTCAAACCCGTCTCTTTACTTTAATAACTTATTTTGTCATTTTATTTTCGATGTATTTCATGTTAGTCAATTATGTCTTACTCGCTTATTTATTTTCCTATTAGTTTTTATTTTAGTTCATGCTAGTTTGTTCTGTTACTCGTACATACGTAACTCAACTTCCATTTTTATTGTGTTCGTTCGTATTTTGACCACCATTTTATTGGTACTATTTCGTTATTTTATGCATGTATTATTATTATTATTAGTAGTTTGCGATTGTTATGATTAGTATTATTTTGTTTATTCTATCTCATTTTTCACTGCTACTTGCACCCATCTAATTCAATTTTTATTTTATGACATTCACTTGTATTTTTATTTTCATCATACTAGTAATATTTCATTATTTCTATGTATTATTATCGCTATTTCATTTATTTTATATTTTTGTATTATGTTTTGTATTTTGTCACTTACATTCTATAATTTCATGACCCTTACGAAGAAAACAATTCATTTTACTAGATTAAATTCTTTCAACTTACTGTACATTTAAATTGTAAATGAACATTGACGTTTTAAGTGTTATTCAGTTTGATTCAAAAGTTTAGTATTATTTCTTGCTTCCGTATACTGAATTTGTTATGGTGTAACTGGTTAGTGTATAGAACAGGAGAGTTAGATGTCTAAAGTTCGAAACTCAATTAGAGCAGTTTTAGTGTTTTATTTTTGTTTGCACTACAACCTGGGTCGGACCAAACCCGGACCTGAATGTGACCCATCCATTTCCCCTTTTAACCCACGTCCAAATAAAGTCAGGAAACCCTAAATCTGCTCTATAAAATAACAACAAAGATGAACCTAATCTATCTACAGTAACCAGCCGCCAGATTTCGAACATTTATCCATCCTTTCTGCTCTATCATTTTTTTTCCTCATCTGCTCCCGATTTGCAAAGCCTAATGAATTCCTCTTTGCCAAAAAATCAATGACGTTCAATTATTTTTCCTTCTCCCCGTCGGATCCGATGAATTCATCCATGAATCCATCTGAAGCAAACATTCATTCTCCCTGCCCTATCCGTTCTTCACGAGAGCCCAACCCCTTCTACCTGAAAACACCATCAGCAACACCAACAAAAAAAAAAACGATCCCCACACCTCAAATGTTCTTCCATTGAGAATCGTCGTCGACACTATGCCATCACCAGGAAATTCACTATACCGCTCCCGTTCCGCCTCCATCCTCAAACAGAGTAGACAACATTCCATCCCCATTTGTTGAGAGTCGACCCCGATTTCACTCACTCTCCCCTTCTATCTTCAAAACCGAAAAACGAGAACCGGATACCACTCCCTCACGATCTCGATTCTTCTACCCTGGCATACCTTCGCAACTCAACCAAAAAGGCAATCGTCGCTCACCGATCGGCTGAAGTCTTCCCAGTACGCGCGAGCAGACGCAAGAAGGAAGGAGGAGCAGGCTCGAACTGAAGCGGGTGTGCGAAGTTCCAACTCGGAATCACGCCGAAGTTCCAACCGTCATTTGCTGATTTAGTCTGCGTTTCCTCGGTAATGCACCCTCTCCTCTTCAGTTCAATTTCTTTCTTTGTTATGTGGTAGTACTTCCAGAACCGGCTATGGAGGGAATGTCCAGATAGAATTCCTGTTTTACTCCATTTTATTCATTCTGGCCTAAAAGTGGAGATGTTTGTTGGAATCCAAGCCAGATGCTGTTAGTTTCCACTTCAAACTGATTAATCGGGTTTAGTATTGGCGTTTGCTTTTCCGGATGTTGCTTTTGAACTCAGACCCAAGTGTCCGCAACATATGGGACTGGAAATGTTATTGAACTCTGATGTGTGTATTTGTTTTGGAAATGTCTGTTGACCACCTTGATCTGTGGCGCTGAGGTACCCGCTCTGAACTCTGGCCCGGGGCAAACTGTAGGATCCCGAGAGTGAACTGGATGTTCAAATGCTGATGTCAAGCCTTGCGTGTGTAGACCGATTGAAGCCGACCTTGGGTTTGCAAGAGTCGATCAAATCGATTGATTCAAGGGTTGGTATCCCTTCTTGCCTTTAAAAGCATACCAATATCTATTAATTTTGCTTGTATATGTATGCATATTCGTTAAATACCTGACCTAGGTATACAGTTTTTTGTTGTTGTTGTTTTGCCTAGCGTGGTTTTATTATCGACGGTTATATCTTCATGTAAATATCATTCTTCTGAGGTTACTTTTGATAATATGCAGATTTATGTTTCACGCTGCTAATTGAATTAAGATTGGCGTGTAACTTTCGTTCTCTGATTTCCACTTTAGCTAAAAAACAGAAAAGAACACGATAGGGTTTATATGGGCATTAGTTGTTCGTTGATCAAATTATAGGTCTGATTTGTTTATCATGTATGTACTGTTTTTTTTGTCGTATGTGAAGAATATCTCGCCGATTGCTTGGTCATTCATGATCTGTGATCCTTGATTAGTAAGTTTCCGATTAAGAGAAATGGGCTTGTAAACATAATTAGTGACTCTAAATTTGACATCCTATGACTTTTTCTTTTACGTTTTGTTAGGACCTGAGCCTTTTGACAATAAAGAAAGAAAGACTTTTTTAAAAAATCCACGTACATTTTTTTTATTTCTTTCGCTAGTCTTAAAAAAAAGAGAACAAAAAAAAGAGAGAGGAAGAAAAACAATAAACCTAGAAGCGTATATGTATGCTCGAAATTTTCAGAATTTGAATTCTATATGTTACTTGTTTCATTACATGTTTCCCACTTTTTATGTTGCATTGATTAGCTTGGTAATTGTTGGGCCCAGTATGGAGGAGGGCTTAGGACATAGGAAGCCCTAGTTAGCCCATAGGTCACCCATTTGTAGAAAAGCCTTAGGTTTGGGGTATCCTCAATGCATACGGGTCCTAGACACGGTCCATGTGAGGAATATCCGTTTTCTCAAAAAAAAAATCAAAGCATCCCTTAATGTCAGAATAAAATGCACAATCAAACATTCCAATTCTATAAAAAAAATCAAATTTCATTCAAAAATCAGTCAATTTCAAAATCTAAACATAATTCACTTCAAATGCTATATAAAGCCCAATTCGAGGCTCATTCCAAAGCCCAAATTCGAGGCCCATTCCAAAGCCCAATTCGAGGCCCATTTCAAAGACCAATCGAGGCCCAAATCCGGCCTACTTTCCAAGGTCCAATCTGACCAATCTTCCAAGGTCCATTCTGGCCCATCTTCCAAGGCCCAACCCGGCCATTTTCATGGTCCAACTCGGCCTGCTTCCGAGGCCCAAACCAGGCCCATCAGCTCAAATTCGGCTACAACTTCAATTCCATCCCAATTTTCTCAATTCCGATCCAAAATTGATTTAATTTCAATTCAAATCCAATTCCGATTTCAATCGAATTCAAATCCAATTCCAAAAAAAATGCATTCCAATTTTAATTCAATTCAATTCATTCAATTCTTAATTCAATTCAATTCAAAACTTATCTCAATCCAATTCATTTAACTCCAATTCAAATCAAAATTCATTCAACTCCAAGTGCATTTCAATTCAAATTCAATCATTCCAAACTCATTCAAATCCAAATTCATTTCAATTCAAATCAATATTCATTCAACCCCGATTCAACTTCGATTTCAATTCAATTTCAATTCCATTCCAATTTCTCCCACACTCTAAGTCTCTCATAGACCCGAGCGTCTCACAGACTTTGTCATCCCAATGATTCGAATGTCTAAAGACCCAAACATCTCACGACCCGAGCGTCTCATAGATCCGAGCGTCTCATAAACTTCGACATCTCAAGGTTTCAAACGTATCATAGACGCCGAGCATCTCACAGACTTCGTTATTTCTTTCCTTCCACCATCTGAATTCCCAAAGTCTCATAGACCCGAGCGCACAGACTAACCTCTCAAAAACCCTCAAAAACCCAAAAAAGTCGTGTGAACTACGTAAGGTCTGACTCAACAAGGAGTTGAGCACGTAGGCAGCCCACATAGGGTGCGACCCCATTCCAATCAAAAACCCCTTTTCCCACTCTAAGGTGTTATTCATGTCTGTCAAACATTCAAATCCCCTCGACTCCTACAAACCCTCGACTTCTTCAACTCTCGACCCGGACTTTCCCAAATCTTCATTCTATACTCATTTGAACTCCCCAATTCCCCCTTCTAGGCGTTGGCTTGGCAGAAGAAAAGCTCGCCTCATCCATTCTCTCTTCTCATCCTAATCCTATCCTTGGCTCTTAAATGAATCTCTCTAAAAGGTTTTGAAGAAGGCAATCCGACAATTGGAGACCGAGGTTTCATCGGGCACCATCCGAAGTCGTGTGTTGCCAATTCTAAGGGGTGTAACCTAGTGCGAACCCACAATAGAATCTCTAGTATGATCAGATAAGTCCTATCCATAGGAAAACACATCATCAGAGTCAATTAACGGTTCTTAGAACCATCATTCCTTCCTTCTAGTATGTTAGGTTCAAAAAGGTGGCGACTCTAGTCTATTTCCTCATTAGGGCATAAAGTCCGCGTGGAGCCCATGGAGAGCGGGGTGTAGTGCATACTGCACTCCCCTTATGCTTCTGGGAAAGACGGACGATTTAGTAGGTATTTAGGCTGCCAGAAAAACGGGTTTTGCACCCCCACGGAATGGCATTTTCTAGGGTCTTGGCTTCTCAGTCAGACCATATTTAGATAGACCCCCCCTCATACCGAAAAATCACCCTCCACAGAATGGCGACTCCGCTGGGGAAAACTTGAGTAAGTTTTTCTCATAAACTTGATCAAGGAAGACTGAACTCCATCAACATTGTTAGGATTTCCCCAATTCTTTCAAAATCTTCAAGAGATTCATTTCAAGCCATTAGGACTACTCTACTCCACACTTAGAGTGTGCATTGAGAGGATAGTTAAGATGAGAGTTCGAAGTTCGAGATTGGCCTTGAGTGCCACATGTGTGTTTTGATGTTTGCATGATTTACTTTTGTTTACTGTTGTGTGTTTACTGTCTTATGTTTACTACTCTTCATGCATGACATAATATTTCAATTGTTATTGTTCATTTATTACTTTTCTAAATGGGACCTTCCTAGAAGGAGTCAACCCATTGCTGCATTGGGTAGCGTAGGACATGCATTCCTCTGTGTCACCCGCTTCATCCACATGTCACGGGATCCCAACCGGTCCACGGTTGATTCCCCATGAGTTGGGTCCTTCCTAGAAGGAGTTAACCCACGAGGTAATACGGTCCGAGACCAACGCCTTGAAACTCATGATCCAAAATACTCTCCCTTTTCGAGTCCAAGCCAGCATATAGTGACCTCTGAGCCTTTAGTGTCCAGCTGCCTGGTCCAGTGTCTAGGACGGGTTTTATGGGTAGTCACCCCCTTGTATGCCGCCTGTCTGACCACCCTCTGCCTTACCTTGAAGATTGCATGGGCTCTGTTCTCCATGATTCCTCTGCACCACGGGTGTCTTTAAAGCCCAATGTCGCGCTACAAATTCATAGCGGATCCCGTATTTACGGATACCCATACATGACATAGCGTAGTCAGCGAATAATTTGGACTTTAGACACACCTTATCGTGCAGACGATGGGAGACCCGTTCCCATGCGGTACTTCCCCAAGTTTCCCAAAAGTGAGTATGTTGTGATAATCCCCGGCCGTGGCTCGTGTGACTGTATCACTTCGGGTATCCTGACCTTTCGAACTTAAGCACTCCGAACTTTCTTGATGACGTGCCCCACAAGGCGCAACAGAGATAAACCCCGAGAGATGAACAGTGAAGGGACGACGGTTCCCCCGGTGGAATGGAAGCATTGATTGACCTGGAAAGTGATTATCCCAATCATTCACACTCAGCTCCACATAAAGTCAGCCACAATTTTTATTTTGCACTTACATCTATGTGTGATCACGTTTCAAAAATTGGCAAAATAAAAAAAATAAACCAGTTCGAACACTCTAATGAAATATTTCAAAGTCAGCCATTTCAAATGATTTCAAAAAACAATGATTTTCAAAATTGTTATTTCCAAAAAAGTTTTCAAAACCAGTTTCAATCAAAGTCTTCCAGAAAATAAACTTTATCAAGCAGTTTGCAAAGAACAGATTTAAAAAAATCTACTGTTTACAAATGATTTTCAAACGATGTTTCCCACAAATGTTTTTTTTTCTCCAAAACTAGTTTCTAAAACAGCTTTCAAAACCCGTTTTTTGCAAACGAGTTTCAAATAGCATTTCTCACAGATGTTGTTTCAAAATAGCATTTCTCACAAACGTATTTCAAAATAAATGATCTAGTCCCCATGTTGTGACCCGTTATTTTTGAAGTTCAACCCACCTTCAAAAGCAGCAGTCATTACCGTGGAGTGTACTACTCATTTCGTGTTTTCACAAAAGTGGTGGATTTTCACAAAGAATTTGTGCTCGATCATTCACCTTTCCTTCCTCAAAAAATGCCCCTCATTTTCCCCGTCAGAGCGGGTGGAGCGCATGGAGATCAACAACTATAGTCTAAACCAAAAATCAGAGCTACACCAACCTGAGTCGGGCGACATGAAGACCAGAAACAACCGTTTGAGTGCGAAGCAGCTGAGGACTAGCGAACGGCCAATCAGGAGCCCGCACATGAGTAAGCAGTCAGTCAGAAGCTCGAAGACGAAGCAGAAGAATTTGGGAGAAGTGTTAAGCTCAAACTCCCCCATTTAATGACTTTTAGAATTGATGTATAGGTTTTCCCCTAGCATTCTTTTCTCTCTTGTCAATTTCTGAATAGACTCTGTGTATAGATTGTACATTCCCTTTGAATTTATTTAGATCAATGTGTATAGGGCTCCCCACACCCTATTTTATTTGCGAATGACCGAGCGTCACAATTCCTATTGAGAAAATCCACCATTTCGAAAACACGTGTTTTCAAAACTATTTTCTTTTAGCACATACGACTTGCTTCTTCCCATTTTCGATCAGTTCACATTCATTAATCATGCATGAATCATGCCTATCTCAGAAAAATTGCATAATCACATGTTGCATTCCCAACACATCACACACAAGCATTCATCCCATTTTTTCAAAACATGCTAACATTCACATTTGTCATATTCTTTTTCTATTATGATGACTGTGTTTGCAGGTGAATAACCGCGTTTGCCCACGAGTGAAAGCATGACCCTCAAAGCGATAGGCAAGAAATACCAGGGATTCAAGCATATTCCCATTCGGCATGCCATGTACATAGAGACTAACACCAACGAAAGGGCGTATACCAATAAATCATACGTCCAAAAAATCATATACCCAAAAAAAAATCCCAAATAAAAGAAATGCATACATCCAAAAATCCAAAAAAATCATACATCCAAAAAATCCCAAAATAAAAAACATACCTTCAAAAATCCCAAAAAATGCAGTCACTGTCATATCATGGGATCACCATGCGGGAGTTTTCACTCCCTAAAATTCCAAAATCCCATGAGCCAATCATCGACCAAATACCATTTTGAAACAGCTTCTCTCACATCACATCCAACAACTTGACCTTCTTCGGGGCTTACAATGACGGGAGGAGCTTCATGAACCGCAAGCTGAATTCGGCTCAAGCGAGACTAGTCATAACCTTACCACTCATGCATTGCATCCATAAAAAAACAAGCAAAAAATTGAATCAAAATTCGAATGAGTCATTTTCATTCTCATCATTTCATGCATCCTATATATAGTAATTCCATATTACCACATCATATTGCATTGTAGATAATTGCATTTGCATACTCCCATATCGAAACGATGTCTTCGGTGAAAAGCTTGATTGATTGTTTGAACATAGTGTTTGAATCACTAAACTCTTGACCCGTCAATGAACTCAAGGGTCCAATCAAAATCAGCACCACAAACCAAAGTGAGTAGTGTGCAAAGAGCGGTATTTTCCTTCGAATTTCAAATGAGTGTTTTGGACAATCCATTGAGTGATGAGGGAAGGTAAAGAGTTCCAATTGAGGTAAAACCACGAGCGACATGTGCATTCCTTCAGCACATGGAAAGGCACAAATCATAGTGAGAGCAATGTCGATAAACATGATACGAACTGTGATTCATGCAAAGATTTGAGAAGAGTAAGAAAACAATCATTGAATAATGAGAATGACTAGGCACTTAGGATCAAAATCCCCACAAAACCAAAAAGCTTTGACTGCCCTGTACATAATCCCTTAGTGAGCCCCGCTGAGCCTTTCACGATAAACCTTTTTTCTGTGAACTCCACAACATGCCAACCCACGTACATATACTTACTTGCCATTGCAATAAAGGATCTCAAAGGAGCCGGAGCCATGGCCCCTCCCCACCATCTTTCACAAAAACAACAAATGAAATGTTTGAAGAAATCAGTGAGTCAAGGCAACTCCAAAGCTAAACACCAAAAAAGAACACTGAAAATGTTCAAGAAGATCGATGAGTCAATGCAACTCCAAAGTTGAAAGCCAAAATACAAAGCAGAGAATGCTTGAAAAAGTTGATGAGCCAAATGCAATTTCAATAACACAAAAATATGAATAAAGTTCAAATCGTACGCCAGAAGAGGCAAGAAGGAGAAATCCAAACCAAATGATGTCCCGCAGAAACTGACAAGGGGTTATCAAAACCCGTCTAATCATCCCACCCATGGCAAAGGCGAAACATGTCCTCTATTGCACAAAAGCTCCACAATTCCTAAACAAATCCTCCAGTCCCATGTGACATACATCATACCCCTCAACCCCGTTATAACCCAATAAAAGACCTCTGACTCATTAGTTGGTGAACGTTAACTGAAAGTATCGGATCTGAAACATGAATCATAAGCTTCGTGCTTGTTATCAACATGTCCCACCTCACAATACAGGGACTATGAGTGAATGAGTGCGACCTTACTTCACAAGGTCTTTAGAGTGCGAGTGACTCTTCGATTGAACTACCAAATCATAATCAGCCTACCCCATTGCAGGTGAGGAATTTGTGAGGAACGGAAAGTTCATAACCTCAAAAAGAAATTCTCAGGAAAATACTGCTCTGAGCATCAAGAGTATCATCACGACATTATCACACACGACCATACTCACGAGAGATTGACCTACATCCCTCCAAGAGAGGAAGGTGATTCACGCATTCCAATTCAACAATCACTCAAGATCGAACAAAAGATGTCGTATATTTGTAAACCTCATATTAATAGAGATAGGGCCATACCTTTTCTCCAAAAATTGCATATGCATTTTGCATCGTATCAAGCATTTAATATTTACATACATCGTAAGCACTCCATCATCAATATATGATTGGTAAGAACTCTGCCTAGTCTCGCCGAAAGTAGACTTCAGCTGCCGCTATTGAAGCGTAACTCCCTATCAAAGGAAGTCAAGTCTGAGCCATCCTAGGCTATCTTTGAGCTACATCGAACCATTACGGCGCTATCCTGGGCCATCATCGAGCTATATTTAGCCTTTTCGGAGCCATCCCGGGCTATCACCAAGCTACATTGAACCATTCAAGAGCTATCCGGAGGCATACGAAGACCATTCCGGAGCCATCCACTGCCATACTCAATCCCTTTCGACACCGCTTCTAAAGCCAATCTGGAGCCATACAGGGGCCACCCTCAAAACATTGAGACCATCCCTAGAGTTACACAGGGGCCACCCTCAAAACATTGAAACCATCTTGAGAACTACAAGGGAGTCATCCCAACAGTTCAAGAATAATACAGAAGCCACTTCAAATCCCTGTCAGAGCCATTTCGTCACCAAGACCTTGCTCACAGAGGATCGAACTACGTATGGTCTGATCTCAATACGGAATTGAGTACGTAGGCAGCCCGTTCAGGGTGCGACCACATCATAGACGAAAACTTCCCTTCTCCCCTCGGCGTCATCGAAGTGAACCAACCAAAGCATCGTCATGCTCAATCAGCACAAGGTCATCCCGAAGCATCTTGGAATCATGTCGGAGCCATCCCGGAGCCATGATTAGAACCACACCAGAGACATCCAATTATGTTTAGCCATTCACTCATTGTTTAGTCATTCAACCACTACAAAATCCAAGGAAAGAAAACCCCATCAAACAATAAAGCCATCTTCGGAGCCATCAAACCACCCTGAAAAAAAATCTCAAGGCAAATCAAAGCCCACAAACGACCACAAAATCACCAACCATGTCAAACCCACCAACCACCCCGAGACCATTGGTCACATCGGAGCCATCAGTGTATACCGGAGCCAATAGTGCATACCGGAGCCATCAATGCATGCTGGAGCCATCTCAGATCCATGAAGCCATGCCGGAGCCAACCCGAAGTTTTGATGTAACTCTAGAGCCATCTGCTCACACAAAAACCTACACCCACGAACAGGGAGTTTAATTCAATTAATACATTGGTTAATCACCTCACATCACATATCATCTGCATATACCCACAAAATTTGCTCACTATCTGACGCATCTTCACACCCGCTAGGCAGCTATTGCGCTACTAGTGCGGTCGCATTTCATTTTACACCCGCTAGACAGCTATTGCGCTACTAGTGCGGTCGAATTTTTCATTTTACACCTGCTAGACAGCTATTACGCTACTAGTATGGTCGCCTTTTGTTTTACACCCGCTAGGCAGCTATTACGCTACTAGTGCGGTCACATTTCATTTTACACCCGCTAGACAGCTATTACGCTACTAGTGCGGTCGAATTTTTTGTTTTACACCTGCTAGACAGCTATTGCGCTACTAGTATGGTCGCTTTTTGTTTTACACCCGCTAGACAACTATTGCGCTACTAGTATGGTCGCCTTTCGTTTTACACCTGCTAGACAGCTATTGCGCTACTAGTACGGTCGCCTTTCATTTTACACCCGCTAGGCAGCTATTACGCTACTAGTGCGGTCCCGCTTTTTTCCTCCACTAGGCAGCTATTACGCTACTAGTGCGAGTTCGTTCATTTCATAACCCACTAGGCAGCTATTACGCTACTAATGTGGTCCCGTTTTTTTCCTCCACTAGGCAGCTATTACGCTACTAGTGCGACTTCGTTCATTTCATAACCCGTTAGGCAGCTATTACGCTACTAGTGCGGTCCCGCTTCTTTCCTCCACTAGGCAGCTATTACGCTACTAGTGCGAAATCGTCCAATTCATAACCCGCTAGACAGCTATTACGCTACTAGTGCGGTCTCGCCTTTTTTCTCCACTAGGCAGCTATTACGCTACTAGTGCGAGATCATTCACTTCGGAACCCGCTAGGCAGCTATTACGCTACTAGTGCGCGATCGTTCATTTTATAACCCGCTAGGCAGCTATTACGCTACTAGTACGGTCCCGTCTTTTTTCCTCCACTAGGCAGCTATTACGCTACTAGTGCGAGATCGTTCAATTCATAACCCGCTAGGCAGCTATTACGCTACTAGTGTGGTCCCACCATTTTTTTTCCTTCATTAGGCAGCTATTACGCTACTAGTGCAAGATCGTTTCACACCCACCTGCTAGGCAGCTATTACGCTACTAGTACGACACACAATCAAAGTATTATAGGCTCATCATAAGTCCTATAGCTAGATGTCAAGAGGTCTAGTTGAGGCTCTCCTAAGTCCTCGTACTTTCATTTGCATTCTAGGCCCGTCATAAGCCCTAGGACAGGATGTCAAGAGGTCCTATTGAGGCACTCCTAAGTCCTCGTGCACCCCAAACCAATCTATTGTCAGCATTCTAGGCTCGTCATAAGTCCTAGGACTGGATGTCAAGAGGTCCAGTTGAGGCTCGTAATAAATCCTCGTGCATTCAACTGCCATATCATTTCCTGTCACATTATCTTCCTCGCGGTCACATACCAATGCACCACAATGCCGTAGTGAGAATTTTTGGCGCCCTCTCAACCTTGATTCAATTCTGCAAGGGCTTGCATTATTGAATCAAGGGGAGCCATCTGTAGACACCAAAAATTCTCACCCCTTAAAGCAAAATTCAGACAAATAAATAAAATAAGAGGGTCGTCGCCTTTCTTTTCAAAACTTGTTCATGTGCATACCACACTGAAACTGTCATTTTATGACAATATTTTTGATTTAATATTCAAAGCATCCATTTTCAAACCCGTCTCTTTACTTTAATAACTTATTTTGTCATTTTATTTTCGATGTATTTCATGTTAGTCAATTATGTCTTACTCGCTTATTTATTTTCCTATTAGTTTTTATTTTAGTTCATGCTATTTTGTTCTGTTACTCGTACATACGTAACTCAACTTCCATTTTTATTGTGTTCGTTCGTATTTTAACCACCATTTTATTGGTACTATTTCGTTATTTTATGCATGTATTATTATTATTAGTAGTAGTTTGCGATTGTTATGATTAGTATTATTTTGTTTATTCTATCTCATTTTTCACTGCTACTTGCACCCATCTAATTCAATTTTTATTTTATGACATTCACTTGTATTTTTATTTTCATCATACTAGTAATATTTCATTATTTCTATGTATTATTATCGCTATTTCATTTATTTTATATTTTTTATTATGTTTTGTATTTTGTCACTTACATTCTATAATTTCATGACCCTTACGAAGAAAACAATTCATTTTACTAGATTAAATTCTTTCAACTTATTGTACATTTAAATTGTAAATGAACATTGACGTTTTAAGTGTTATTCAGTTTGATTCAAAAGTTTAGTATTATTTCTTGCTTCCGTATACTGAATTCTGTTATGGTGTAACTGGTTAGTGTATAGAACAGGAGAGTTAGATGTCTAAAGTTCGAAACTCAATTAGAGCAGTTTTAGTGTTTTATTTTTGTTCGCACTACAACCTGGGTCGGACCAAACCCGGACCTGAATGTGACCCATCCATTTCCCCTTTTAACCCACGTCCAAATAAAGTCAGGAAACCCTAAATCTCCTCTATAAAATAACAACAAAGATGAACCTAATCTATCTACAGTAACCAGCCGCCAGATTTCGAACATTTATCCATCCTTTCTGCTCTATCATTTTTTTTCCTCATCTGCTCCCGATTTGCAAAGCCTAATGAATTCCTCTTTGCCAAAAAATCAATGGCGTTCAATTGTTTTTCCTTCTCCCCGTCGGATCCGATGAATTCATCCATGAATCCATCTGAAGCAAACATTCATTCTCCCTGCCCTATCCGTTCTTCACGAGAGCCCAACCCCTTCTACCTGAAAACACCATCAGCAACACCAACAAAAAAAACGATCCCCACACCTCAAATGTTCTTCCATTGAGAATCGCCGTCGACACTATGCCATCACCAGGAAATTCACTATACCGCTCTCGTTCCGCCTCCATCCTCAAACAGAGTAGACAACATTCCATCCCCATTTGTTGAGAGTCGACCCCGATTTCACTCACTCTCCCCTTCTATCTTCAAAACCGAAAAACGAGAACCGGATACCACTCCCTCACGATCTCGATTCTTCTACCCTGGCATACCTTCGCAACTCAACCAAAAGGGCAATCATCGCTCACCGATCGGCTGAAGTCTTCCTAGTACACGCGAGCAGACGCAAGAAGGAAGGAGGAGCAGGCTCGAACTGAAGCGGGTGTGCGAAGTTCCAACTCGGAATCACACCGAAGTTCCAACCGTCATTTGCTGATTTAGTCTGCGTTTCCTCGGTAATGCACCCTCTCCTCTTCAGTTCAATTTCATTATTTGTTCTGTGGTAGTACTTCCAGAACCGGCTATGGAGGGAATGTCCAGATAGATTTCCTGTTTTACTCCATTTTATTCATTCTGGCCAAAAAGTGGAGATGTTTGTTGGAATCCAAGCCAGATGCTGTTAGTTTCCACTTCAAACTGATTAATCGGGTTTAGTATTGGCGTTTGCTTTTCCGGATGTTGCTTTCGAACTCAGACCCAAGTGTCCGCAACTTATGGGACTGGAAATGTTATTGAACTCTGATGTGTGTATTTGTTTTGGAAATGTCTGTTGACCACCTTGATCTGTGTTTCGCTGAGGTACCCACTCTGAACTCTGGCTCGGGGCAAACTGTAGGATCCCGAGAGTGAACTGGATGTTCAAATGCTGATGTCAAGCCTTACGTGTGTAGACCGATTGAAGCCGACCTTGGGTTTGCAAGAGTCAATCAAATCGATTGATTCAAGGGTTGGTATCCCTTCCTGCCTTTAAAAGCATACCAATATCTATCAGTTTTGCTTGTATATGTATGCATATTCGTTAAATACCTGACCTAGGTATACAGTTTTTTGTTGTTGTTGTTTTGCCTAGCGTGGTTTTATTATCGACGGTTATATCTTCATGTAAATATCATTCTTGAGGTTACTTTTGCTAATATGTAGATTTATGTTTCACGCTTCTAATTGAATTAAGATTGGCGTGTAACTTTCGTTCTCTGATTTCCACTTTAGCTAAAAAACAGAAAAGAACACGATAGGGTTTATATGGGCATTAGTTGTTCGTTGATCAAATTATAGGTCTGATTTGTTTATCATGTATGTACTGTTTTTTTTGTCGTATGCGAAGAATATCTCGCCGATTGCTTGGTCATTCATGATCTGTGATCCTTGATTAGTAAGTTTCCGATTAAGAGAAATGGGCTTGTAAACATAATTAGTGACTATAAATTTGACATCCTATGACTTTTTCTTTTACGTTTTGTTAGGACCTAAGCCTTTTGACAATAAAGAAAGAAAGACTTTTTTAAAAAATCCACGTACATTTTTTTTATTTCTTTCGCTAGTCTTAAAAAAAGAGAACAAAAAAAAAGAGAGAGGAAGAAAAACAATGAACCTAGAAGCGTATATGTATGCTCGAAATTTTCAGAATTTGAATTCTATATGTTACTTGTTTCATTACATGTTTCCCACTTTTTATGTTGCATTGATTAGCTTGGGCCCAGTATGAAGGAGGCCTTAGGACATAGGAAGCCCTAGTTAGCCCATAGGTCACCCATTTGTAGAAAAGCTTTAGGTTTGGGGTATCCTCAATGCATACGGGTCCTAGACACGGTCCATGTGAGGAATATCCGTTTTTCTCAAAAAATTTCAAATCATCCCTTAATGTCAGAATAAAATGCACAATCAACATTTCAATTCTAATAAAAAAATCATCAAATTTCATTTCAAAAATCAGTCAATTTCAAAATCTAAACATTAATTCACTTCAAATGCTAAATAAAGCCCAATTCGAGGCTCATTCCAAAGCCCAATTCGAGGCCCATTCCGAAGCCCAATTCGAGGCCCATTTCAAAGACCAATCGAGGCCCAAATCCGGCCTACTTTTCCAAGGTCCAATCTGACCAATCTTCCAAGGTCCATTCTGGCCCATCTTCCAAGGCCCAACCCGGCCCATTTTTCATGGTCCAACTCGGCCTGCTTCCGAGGCCCAAACCAGGCCCATCAGCTCAAATTCGGCCTACAACTTCAATTCATCCCAATTATTCTCAATTCCGATCCAAAATTGATTTAATTTCAATTCAAATCCAATTCCGATTTCAATCGAATTCAAATCCAATTCCAATAAAAATGCATTCCAATTTTAATTCAATTCAAATTCATTCAATTCTTAATTCAATTCAATTCAAAACTCATCTCAATCCAATTCATTTAACTCCAATTCAAATCAAAATTCATTCAACTCCAAGTTCATTTCAATTCAAATTCAATTCAATTCCAAACTCATTCAAATCCAAATTCATTTCAATTCAAATCAATATTCATTCAACCCCGATTCAACTTCGATTTCAATTCAATTTCAATTCCATTCCAATTTCTCCCACACTCTAAATGTCTCATAGACCCGAGCGTCTCACAGACTTTGTCATCCCAATGATTCGAATGTCTCACAGACCCAAACATCTCACAGACCCGAGCGTCTCATAGATCCGAGCGTCTCATAAACTTCGACATCTCAAGGTTTCAAACGTCTCATAGACCCGAGCGTCTCACAGACTTCGTTATTTCTTTCCTTCCACCATCTGAATATCCCAAATGTCTCATAGACCCGAGCGTCTCACAGACTAACCTCTCAAAAACCCTCAAAACCCAAAAAAGTCGTGAACTACGTAAGGTCTGATCTCAACAAGGAGTTGAGTACGTAGGCAGCCCACATAGGGTGCGACCCCATTCCAATCAAAAACCCCCTTTTCCCACTCTAAGGTGTTATTCATGTCTGTCAAACATTCAAATCCCCTCTGACTCCTACAAACCCTCGACTTCTTCAACTCTCGACCCCGGACTTTCCCAAATCTTCATTCTATACTCATCTGAACTCCCCAATTCCCTCTTCTAGGTGTTGGCTTGGCAGAAAAGCTCGCCTCATCCATTCTCTCTTCTCATCCTAATCCTATCCTTGGCTCTTAAATGAATCTCTCTAAAAGGTTTTGAAAGAAGGCAATCCCGATAATTGGAGACCGAGGTATCCTCGGGCACCAATCTGAAGTTGTGGTCGTTGCCACTTCTAAGGGGTGTAACCCAGTGCGAACCCACAATAGAATCTCTAGTATGATCAGATAAGTCCTATCCATAGGCAACACATCATCAGAGTCAATTAATGGTTCTTAAAACCTTCATTCCCTTCCTTCCTAGTATGTTAGGTCAAACTAGGTGGCGACTCTAGTCAATTTCCGCCCTTAGGGCATAAGTCCGCGTGGAGCCCATTGAGAGCGGGTGTAGTGCATACTTGCACTCCCCTTTATGCTTTCTGGGAAAGATAGACGATTTAGTAGGTATTTGAGGGCTGCCAGAATAACGGGTTTTCACCCTCCACAGAATGGCATTTTCTAGAGTCTTGGCTTCTCAGTCAGACCATATTTAGATAGACTCCCCCTCATACCGAAAAATCACCCTCCACACCTACCAGTGGTCACAATTTAATCACGCTAAGGATAGAGGCGTTAGGATAAAATGAAATTGGAGTTGATTGTATTTTTAATTAGAGGAATTATTCCTCACATGACCTCGTAAAAAGGATTTCCTTTTTACTAAGTCTCGCCCATGAAGTCGAGGACGCATGAGCCTTTGTCTTCGGACCGGTGACATGGGGAGAATAGAGTTGTTTTGTATTATGGCCCATGGTGGCGTGGACGAATGTGCATTTGTCTACGGACCGGTGACATGGGAGAATACGATGAAAATTATGTGATTGTTTTAATCATCAAAAAGGAACAAAGAGAATTTTGAGTGTTATACATGCTTAAGCATGCTGTGTGATATTTGAGAATAAGCATATGGTGGATCTAATGATTCAATGAGTTTAAGTATACATAAGTATGATCTATGTGATCTATGGAATGAGGTAAGACATGTATTCTAATAAGATAAGATGCATGGGAACTTTGGGGACAAAGTTCTTTTAAGGGGGGTAGATTGAAATACCCCAAACCTAAGTATGCTAATTAAACATCAATTTATGATGTGGTAAGGCTAAAATATGCCTTAGAAAGATTGGTAGACAATTTAAACCAAGGAAACACAAGAAAATGCCTTAAGAGCAATTAGGGCAAAAATGTGCTCTAAGCTTGGAGAGACTTGGGTGAGTACCCAAATATCATGCTAAGACCTTATTAATATTCTAATGGTCATTTTAAACCAATTACCAAAGAAAACCAAGCTTGAAAACAAGTTAAAACACAAAATGTGCTTTAAGAAGTCTTAAAGCACATTTTTGAAAAATTGTCTTGTAAATGAGTTTTGAGTGGCTAAATGCCCATGATTACACCTTAATAAACATGTGTACTAATTAGTATCACATTAGGAAGCCTAAATCAATGGGAAATCAAAATTTTCAGAAATATGTGCACTAATTTGTGAATAGTACCAAATAGTGACTAGTTTAAGTTTTAGTCAACATAAGTCAATTAGTTGGTCAACCAAGACCATAAATATCTTGGTTATAAAGAGGGGGGCTGGTTTTCTAAGGATGAGTCACAATAGACTTCATCAAATAAGGGAAAAAGAAGAGATAAGTAAAGAAAGTTACTATTTGCTTTTATAAAGCAAATATCCTTATTAGCCTACCTCTCTCCTCTCTTCTTCATTTCCCTTTCTTCTTCCACGGTTTTCTTCTTGTTCTCTCTGTTCCAAACCGTGCCCAACCAGCTCCATACTTGTTCCATCTTCAAATGTCCATAAGTTACTCATTTTAGCTCCAAATCAAAAAGTGAGCATAGATTATTCTTAGTTAGCTCAAGCTCTAGCTTTCTATCTTTACAAAATTGGAAAAGCTTCATTTTGGAGTCATGGGAAATCTCCATTGATGGAGGAAAATCAAGTTTGAAGAGTTCATTAGCTTCTCCATCCTCTTAAGGTAAAGAAAATGTAAGAAAAATCTTGTTTCCATCACTTCCTCACCATGACCGAAAATTACCTTCTCATGGAGCCTTGTTTTATCCATTGTTCTAGCTTGATTCTATTCTCCAAGGGCTAGAGGAGGTCCTTCTTGATTCATATCCAAGCCTATCTTAAGACTCCAAGGCAAAACATTCATTTCAATACCTTAGAACACATTTTTAACCTAGGGTTTACTCCTTAAGGTTAATATATTATTTAGCACTCATGAGAGCCAATGTATATTGATTAGAACTTTGGAAAGGGAAATTTAAATGGTGGCCAAGATTTCCAAGGGAAGAAGCCTAAGGAGAAGGTTGAGGGAAACTTGAGAAAAACAAGGTAAATTGCTTACCTAATGGTGGTTTAAGGTTTAAGGGATGGTATTTAAATAAGTACTAATGTGACTTAGAGCTTACATTGTGTAATGGGTTATATAACCTAGGAAAAAGAATTTAAACAAGCTTGTGAACTTGTGACTAAGGAGCCAATGGAAATAAGTTAGTAAGATAAGTTTAAGGTGAATTAAGAGAACACTTATATTGCTATGGGAGCATTGGTGTGTGTATTTGCAGGTTGAAAGCTTTTATATGTGGGAAATTCAGTGTTTAAGTTTAAGTAATTTAAGGGCCTAAGAGCCATGTCATTTAAGAGCCTTAGTGCTATGCAATTTAAGATTATTGCATTATATTGAGTTTATTGTGAATGAGTTGATTTGGGTGAGAAAATAAGATGAGAAAGGACTTGGTGTGTGTGAAATGATTGTGTGAGAAAAACAATGCATTTGGGCATGATAAAATACTAGAGAAGCTATGGCGAAATTTGAATAGAAAACAAAGCGTTTAAGTGGTGGTGGTGAGTTAGTGTGCCCTAGGGTTTACTAGGGAGCATGAAGAGGAATTTGAGTGGAAGTGAGTTAACTAAGTAGGTCTTGAGGTTTAGGATGACCCAGAGTTGTCTAGGAGGAATTAGAGTTTAGATGGGTGTATTGAACGCACCAAAGTCATGGTAAGAGGAATGGTAAGACTTGTGCAAATTTGGAGGAGAAGGTGTATAATGCTTTAAGATAATTTAGGTATGAACTAGGGAATATAACAATGAGAGTTTTGAGAAGCTTGTGTAAGTGTGATGATGCTAGTAGTGGACTAATGAGGTTTAGTTTAGATGGTAATGAGTGGACTTAGGTGATGGAAGAGAAAGGTGTGTGAGAATGTTGTCAAATGTCAAGGAAAATTACTAGGAATGTAAAAGAGCGTATGATCATGAGAATGGTGAGTAAGTGAGCAAAAGGAGATGGAAATGTCCAAGGAGGGTGTAGGTTAGTCAAGGTAAAGAAAAACAAGGTTAAGGTGCTAAGAAGATGGGGAGAAATGCATAGGTAAGTTCATGAGTTTAGGTTGATGAGTAGCAAAAGGAAAAGAAAGGAATTGTGCATGGATATGCAAGATAACCTGGGAAGGTTTAGCAAGCAAAGAGGGGATGCAATAATGCTTAGGGAGAAGTTATATTGATTGGGAAGGAAACACTTTGGATAGTTAGAGTTTTAGACAAAAAATTACATGTTGGAAAAAAAAATAAGGAAATAAGTAACAAGTGTTAGGAATTCTTGTAAGGATTGAGAAAATGGTTAAGGAGGTTTTTAAGGATGTTCTAAGGTGAGTTAAGTGCCTATATGGTATTAAGACATAATGGGACACTTGTGGAAGAGTTGGGCATTTTTGCAAGAAAGGAGATAAGTGTTTAAGGGTATAAAAGATGAGTATTCTGGCCTGTCCGAACTTCCGTCCGAATTTGGAAGCTCGGACATGCCCTGTTGCGATTAGAATTTTTGAGTCTCGACCAGAGTCCGAACTACCGTCCGGACTTAGATGTTCGGACACTTGAAATTCTTCATTTGATTTTTCCTCGACCTATGTCCGAACTTAGGGAAGTTCGGACACATGTTCGGACACACGTCTGGTTGCACCCTTTTGAGTCTCGACTTGCGTCCGAACTTGGTAAGCTCGGACACAAGTTCGGACGCGGTGCTGTTTTGACCAAAAACTTTGTTTAAGGTTAGGAAATGATATCCAATGGTGGGGATTGATATGTAATGATAATATAAGGTTGTTTAAGACATGTTTCGGTGGGTAACAATGATAATTAAGTGGGTGAATAAGTATAAGTTATGAGGAGAAGTGATTCACTTAAGATTAAGTTTATAAGAACTTAAGTGGTGTTAGATGGGGATCATTAGTGACTAAGTGAGTTAAGTAAGTTAGCTTTATTGGAAAAGTAAGTAACAACCTAAAATTGAATGAATGTTTTAGGGTTTAAGAATTTGGACTCCAGAGGAGAGTAAGCAACCGAACGACCAACGGTGAACGATACAGTTCTTCTTGTGACCTGCTTGCTAACGAGGTGTCCCTCGGCTTGTGTGCTATTTGTTTTTGTGTGCTCACTAAACAAGATAAAGCATGAAACCGGAATATCATGTTGATTGTATTGTTGTGTGATGTTTGAAAACTAACACAACTTACGTGAGAACTTACTAACTAGTGTTTGGTAAGTATTGTGTAAGAATAAGGAACACTTCCTAATATTAGTTTGCTAATAACCGAAAGAGGTTAAACAAACAAACGTCGCATTGAGACTACTACTAACTCTAACTTTGGGGGAAGTGAGGAATCCAGAATGGTACCGGCACATCTGTATTGGGGGAGGTCGGTATCCTTATCAGATACCGACTTCCAAATATGACTTGTCTTCGGACTCGTCGCCTAGAGTCGACATATAGACTCGATCTCCTCGGACTACTTGTTTTAGGAGGGAGGCATTAAGATGGCGTGGGGGGATCTAGCCTACATCCCCAACAATTTAAGAATGTTGTTTATTGCCGGTAAGTGACCTGCTGCTGGCTAGGGTTAACCAAGCCCTATAAAAATAAACAACGAACTGAGGGTTAACCAGTTCCCAATGAGAGAACGGTTGGCATTTATAAGGTAAGGTTGAGATAAGTTGTAACCATTCCTATTTAAAGGATGGTTTGTATTATAAGACTAAGATAAGCTACATCCATTCCTTTTTAAAGGAAGGTTGTTTTCTAAGACTAAGATTGAGGTAAGATAAGGATGGACTAAGATTAAGAGGAAACGTAACTTAAGGATTGAAGTAATTGACTCACTAATTAAGGGAACGCATTTAAGTCGTTCATTGGGTTTGAACTTTGATTGTTCATAATTGGTTTGTTGTTTATTGCACCTTCTATTATGTTGTGCATCTAATCAACCTCCATGCTATCGACAATTAGTTGTCGTAGCCACGTTAGCTTGGGGGCCATGAGAGGATCGTACCAGCATTCGTGCTGACCCCCTTTGGGGGCTGTTTTTACTACACAGGTGAACGTCAGGAGGCGGCCGTCGCGAGAGTAAGATGGGGTACAAGCGTTACGGGTTAAGTGTGGCCTACGAGTTGTGCATGTACACTCGTATGGCAATTTGAGTTAGTAAGATGTATAGGATGTGAGGGGATTGTAAGATGAATATGTATTTGGATAAGTTTGGTTTGTACTAATGTTCGGTATATTCTGTCAATCAGACCGTGGCAAGGTCCTGGAGTGTATTGAATTCCGCTGTGACATTTATATATATGTTGTTAAGTTGCGAAACCACATTTGGATTGAGATGGGGTGTTACACTCTCATTTCTTTCTTTCCATTTCTCTTTCCTCCCTCTCTTTCTTCCCAGCCGGCTCCATCTTCTCCCCCAAGCTGCCGATTTCTCCCCTTCTTCTCCAATGGCTACTTCAACTTCAATGCTATGCCCAAGCTTCATACAAGCTCCAATCACAAAAATAATCACATATTCTTCTTCCTTTCATCCTCCTCTATCATTCTCTCTTTTTAAAATTTGAAAAGGATGAACTTCATCCATATGGGTTTTCCCCATTTGAAGATAAAAGCACATCATCTTGTAGCTTGGAGTCTCTTCTTCCTTATACGGTAAAAATTTCAAGAGAAAAACTCATGTTTCCCATTTTTATGCCTTGGCCGATTTTGCCCATACGCATGCCTTGTTTTCTTCTTGATTTTGAGCTCCATTTCAACCCTCCAATGGTGGAGTAATTCCCTCCTTGATTCAAGGGTGAGAACCCCTCTAAAAAATCTCCAAAGGTAAACCCTAACTTTGTATTTTGAGCCCTTTAATTGAATTAAAATTTCCTAAGGGTTTAGATGATTAATTGAGTATATTTTTGTGTTTCTTGAATGTTGGGATGGAGTTTGGCAACTCCATTCCCACTTGACCGAAATTGAGAAAAAGCGGAGCAAGAGGAGAATTAAAAGAGAACTTGTAAATTAAGGTAAGGAATTTACCTTAAACTTTGTTTTAAATTCTTTAGGATTGGGATGGGTAAATAAACTAAAGAACCAAAATTAGGAATTGAAATATATGTGGAAAATGTGTGTAGTTGATTTTAGAGGGATTTGTGAACTTGTGTTGATTTAAGGGCCTAAATGCCATGATAATTGAGATTTGAGCTATATTGTCGTTTGGATAAATTGAGGATATATTATGTGCTGGTAGGACCCTTGTAAGGGTGTTGCTAGATTAGGAGTAAAATTGGTGAGATTTGATGGTTTGGAGTATGTTAGATTTATGGGGAGGATATGGCAAAATTTTGGTAGAAAAATAAGTGTTTTAAGATGGCTTAGTGAATTAGAGAACCTAGGTGGTTGTAGTGTTGTGTAGAGATGTTTTGTGACCTTGAAATGGTGAATGGAGGATGGTTTGGGAAGAGGTAGAAATTTATAGCATAAGGTGGTTTGGTAACTTAGAAAAAATTAGAAAAGAGCAAGTGTGCAAGACTTAGGAAATGAGGGTTGGACTTGGGTTTTAGAAGTGCATTTATGTAGGAATGGTTTGTAATGGTCATTGATGGATTTGGTGAGGTTGGTAGGATGTAAAAACTAGCAATAAGGAGTTAGAAATGCATAAGAGCGAAATATGCAAAATGTGGGAACTTGAATTGTTAAATTTGAACAAGAATTGGAGTGGGGATTTAACCAAGGATTTGAGGTGGTTTAGAGCATGTTTTAGGGTGATTAATTATGTAGGAAACTTGTGGAAAGATTAGGGAAAGTTTGAGGGTGGATTAGAGATTGATTTGGAGTGGAAAAATCATGTTTGTAGCAGATTTTAGCAGGGTCCGGCACTTGGTTCTTGGACAAAGTCCAGGACCACCCCTTAAATATAGGCCGAGAGTCACCCATGTACCTGGTTCGGGACATGAGAGATGGACAAGGTCCCAGACCACCCATTAAAATCATATCGAGAGTGAAGTACATGCTTGGTCCGGGACATGAGATAGGGACAAGGTCCCGGACCAGTGTAGGAATTCCACCCGAGAGTTATGTCTTCAATTGGTCCGGGACATAAGGTAGGTACCAAGTCACGGACCACCCCTAGAATTTAACAGAGAGTGTTTTTAAGGGTTCTAAACATGGGGGATTGAATGGTATTGGTTTTAGATGGTGTTTAGGATTTGTTTGGTGACCCTTAAAGGTCCTAAGAAGTATAAACCAAAGTTGGAAGTGAGTGAGTAAGTTAAGGAAATAAGTACACTAAGTTAAACCGAAATAACGGGGTAACGGGGTAAGTACGAGAGCCGCATTTATGTACGTACCGTAACACCTTAATAATAATTGCACCATTTGACATGCAATTAGTGGTTCGAGAATAAGATTCAAGGAACAAGTGTGAGCCAAGGAACGTGAGATCACCCGGTAAAGTTAACCCCGGTGTAAGGTATGATTTCCTCATGCTCTGTATCCTAACTTGGTTACCCCGATTTGTGTGCTTGTTTGATTGTGTGATCAACTAACAAGATAAATGCACGAATCAGATTGTGCGCGCTTATTAGTACTTGTACGGTACCGTTGTTTGTTGGTTTGTATTGTGAACTTAAAGTTTGTATAATTCATGAAATATGATTTGTGAAGGAATTGTTTGGTTGATGTACGTGTATGGTAGTGCGACTCATAGTTGAGTCTTGTGTGAGTAGAGACTCGTAGAAGGAGTCGAGTGCGAACTAATAGAATGGTGGAAACACACTACAACTATTGAACCAATACACGGTAACACAAACCTACGAACGCACTAGAACGTGAGAAAACATACGAGAGTAGCAACCTCCCGATAACGGTTAGAGAACCGAAACGACTTAATCCACACGATAAATATTAGTGGAAGTATTTGAGTGAACTCTAACTAGAGGATTGGAAAGTTGTTCAAAATACGAACCTTGAGTAAAGTAAAGCATGGTAAGGGATCACCAAACCCCTTAGAGATATAGTCGAACCCCAATGAGAGGAACCAACTAACATGAACAATGTCACGAACATGAGAGTATTCAATAAGTTCGTTGAAACCTTAAATCTTAGAATACGAGACATTGAGAATTCCCTAAGCCAATAGATGTTATCGAGAGAGATACCTCTAGGCTGATCCTTGCGATTGTGAAATCACTTCGAGAGAGGAGTTTGGGAATTTGAGTAGTCCGGTAGATAACTAGACATTTGTGAACTTGAGGAACTAAACACATAGATCCTTCTGTATTGTTGAGCCCGGTGGTGGGTCTTGTGTATGACCCTGCCCGGAGATCGTGGCTAAGACTTAAAAGATGCCTTTGGGTATTGAGCATTGAATTGAGTATGTGAATAACGAGAATTGAGTTGTGACTTGAGGGACATGAGAATTTGAGTTGAGTGTTGTAGACCTGGTTGAGATTGTGAGCAAGAGTACCCAAGAGAGCGGGTAAGACCTGAGCAAGAGAGTAAGGCGTAGAGAGGTAGAAACCCTTAAGCCTAAGTATATAGCAAACTAAACTAACCTCTTGTGTGTGTTAGTGTTTGTGTGTTAGTGTTTGTGTATAGTGTTGAACTTGATTGTGAATGTACATATATAATGTATGTTGTATGCATGCTGTTTGAATTAAAATGAACCGCATGCTCTTGACCAATTAGTCGGCGTACCCTCGCTAGTACGTGGGGTATGCAGAAGTCATATGCAGCGTAAGCTGAGCCCCTTGAGGCGATGTTTTTATTTTCCAGGTACAATGAAGCCGTCATCCGTTCGAGAGTAGGACAGGTCGTTGTTGCTATGGGTAGTCGGATAAGAATTGTGAAGTGGGGAAAATATGTCCAGAGACCTTAAGGAAAGGGGAATAGCCTAGTAAGGCCAGGGCAACGACCGGGCGTCCCTGTCCAAGCCTAAACAGGCCACAAACAGTGACCGGTCGCTTCTGACCGGTCGCCAAGAGTCCTAGAACACAGCGTAGAGAGCGACCGATCGCCAATGACTGACCACCAAAAGTATCGCTACGACCGGTCGATTGCGACCGGTCGCCTGGAATGTAAGATGCAGTATAAGAAGCGACCGGTCGCCTGTGACCGGTCGATAGAGGAATAAAGCAAACACAGGTAGCGACCGAAAGTAAGGAAGCTAGGATAAGATATTTATCAGATATTTTGTAGGTCTACAAAGATATTTTCGTGCCAGGCTGGCACAATGTGATAGGCCAGAAGGCCTGTGAGAAACACTATAAATAGGAGTTCACCCCTCAATAAAAGGCACGCGAACTATACCTGAGAATTCCACTATTGCGTTGGTTTTACGAATCTCTCTCCCTTTGCATTCTCCTTATTCGGTAACAAGGTAACTCGGTAAAACTCGGCGATAGATTAGAATCCCGACTAGTGAATTACGTGAGAGGACTGTTTGAGAATCTAGGGATTAATACCATTTCATTTGGCGCCGTCTGTGGGAACCGAACAGCTCAGATCTAGCAACCACGAGTCCACCGACGAGAGTAATAACTTTGGAGAACATACGAAGTCGACACATCTAAGAACGAAACTGTGTTTTTGCAGGTTAGGTATGGAAATGGCACCCAGGACAAGGAAAAATCTGCAAACCAACGACGGAAGCACCGGACCTGAGGCGACCCACGATTCCATTTCCAAAAAAGACTTGGAGAACATACTAACGAGCCTCACCAGATCAATCGACGAAAAAATCGTGGAAGGAAACGAGCTCCTGCAACAGGAATTGATGCAGAGAGACGAGGAATTCCAGCGAAAGTGGGAGGAGATGTCAGAGGCGATAGATCTCCTGAAGGGTCGGGATGTGGTCGGAAGCAATGATGGGAAAAGAGGCACCCGAGGGGAGGCCTTAATCACTATCGAGGAAGAAGTAGATGACGCCATCGATATGAGCCTATACCCCTTCTCCGAAAAGATCCGCAGAGCTAAACTCCCGCCCCACTTCGTCGCCCCAGCGGTGGAGAAGTATGACGGTACCAGGGACCCTGCTCAGCACATTAAGAAGTTCAAGTTCGCCATGAACACCCAGGGGATTAGCTCCCTCGCCTTGTGCAATTTATTCCCTGGAACACTCTCCAAGAGAGCCTTGAGCTGGATCTCGTCTAGACCACCCCAGTCGATCTCCAGTTTCAAACAGCTAACCGAGGAATTCCATCAATACTTTGCGGCCAGTAAAAAGGTAAAAAGGGAAACAATAGAGCTCATGGATGTGAAACAGGCAAAGGGGGAGACTGTGAAAGAGTACAGCGAGCGATTCCACAAACAGGTGGCTGAAATCGATGACATCGACGAAAAGATACTGATCAAGGCCTTCGGTAATGGCCTGGCCCACCCCCGCCTCACTGGAAAAATAGCCACCAAGGCGCCAAAATCGCACGGTGAGCTAGCCGAAATGATCCACGACTTCCTCAAATCAGAAGTGGCGGAAAATAAGGCCAAGGAACTCCTCAACAGCTTTAGAGCTCCCGCCGCGGGCGAGAAGAAGGGAAGCCAGACAGGAGGGGTGGTTACGACTGGAGGATCGCACCAAGGGGGAAGCCGGTACAAGCCTTACTCCAAGACCCCGGCCCCCCAGGGACAGCAGGCCTCGGGCTCCAGAGCCTTCCCAATGGTACTGATAGACCCAGGGAAATATGCCGCTGCCGTAAGAGAGGGACTCCTGCCCCCACCGAGAAAGCCCAACCCGGGAGAGGTGCCGGTGGCCTTCTGTGAGTATCATGGGCACCGCAGCCACAGGACCATCAATTGCGCAAACCTCGCCAAGGAGCTAAGGCTGATCGAGGAGAACAAGAAGAAAGGAAGGGGAGTCCAACACAGGCAGCACTATGGCGGCCAGTCCTCCCGGCCTAAGCCAGAAGAGGAAGTCCACCCAGAGTTGGACCATAGCAAGTCCTTCGGGGTAATCACAGGTCTGTAGATTACATAGGGTAATCCTCTAGAAAAGGGGGCAAAGTCCCCCTTTAAAAAGAAAGAATCATCTCTGTATCCCGCGGGAGGCCGTGGCTTGCTACCACTTTATTAAAAGCTTTTTTACCATATAAGTGTACGCGTATCCCGATAAAGCTTCATGTATTTCGAAACTTACAAATAAACAATGCTAACAAAACAAAGATACAGAAACTAATAAAACTTTCCTTGAGAATGCTCAAAGGATTATTCTCAGAAGTAGGGCCCCTGACCCCCAACGAAATGAAAAGACACGTCCACGAGGTTCACCGGGAACTCCCGGACAAGAAGGACGCGAAACACCAAAAGCTTCCTCCCATCTACTTCACTAAGGATGACGAAGACGGAGTCCTGTACCCGCACAACGACCCGCTGGTCATAAGGGCTCAGGTGAACGACCGCATGATGGAAGGAATCCTGGTCGACAGCGGAGCGGGTGCTAACGTCATTTCTGCTGAGGCAGTAAAGAAACTCGAGATACCGGAAGATAGGATCAAGCCCTATTCAGCTGTACTGGGTGGTTTCGTAGGAGGGATCTCGGCTAAGTCTACAGGGAGCGTCGACTTCACCATCACCCTAGGGCAAGGGGATGAGAGGCGCACGGAAGAACTGACGGCCTTCATCCTTCTTGGGCTCTCTGGGTACAATATGTACCTCGGGCGACCATGAGTAAACGCCTTCAGAGCTATTTGTAGCACCCACCATCTGAAAATGAAGTACCTGACCCGGTCAGGGAAGCTCGTTATGGTGAGAGGGAGCCAGAAAGTCGCGCGGGTATGTGAGGTACGGATCATAGAAAGTCTACCAGGAAACGAGACCGTCAAAACCGTGGGGTCCGAAAAAGAATTCAAGGGAAAGCTCCCCCTCCCCGACGAAACAACGGGGCGGTACGAGGCTCCCGCTGATCCCCCAAAAGAGGTACCTCTACGAACTGACCCCAGCAAATTCTTTAAAATTGGAAATGCCTTTGACAGCGAAGAACAAGTCCATCTAACAAGATTCCTGGAAAAAAGAAGGGCCACATTCGCTTGGAGCACAGAGGAGATGCCCGGAATAAGCCCAGACGTTATCCAGCATAACCTCAACGTAGATCCAGTGCACCCATCAATCCGCCAAAGAAGAAGGGTGGTCGGAGCAGAGAGGGACCAGGCCGCTCGAGAAGAAGTCCAAAAACTCCTACAGGCGGGTTTTATCAGAGAAGTGTCTTACCCCAAATGGCTGGCGAACGTGGTTATGGTAAAGAAGTCTAACGGGAAGTGGAGAATGTGTGTGGATTTCACCGACCTGAACAAAGCATGCCCCAAAGATTTTTACCCGTTGCCATCGATAGACAGACTGGTTGTCTCGTCGGCCCAGAGCTCCGTCTTGAGCTTCCTGGACGCATTCTCCGGGTACAACCAGATAAAGATGAATGAGAAGGACTCTGAGAAAACTTCTTTCGTCACCTCAGCAGGAATCTTCTGCTACAAAGTGATGCCATTCGGATTAAAAAATGCCGGCGTGATGATAAGTGTCCAAATGAGCATGTTTTATAGGTGTATTTCATGTATAATATTAGCACTTTTCTTGCTCATTTCTCCACTTCGGTTAGTTTTCCTCTAGTTTATGTTTTATTGTTTAGCTCACAAAATTATTGGTTTAACATGAGGAAAACCAAGTTGGGAGTGAAGTAGACGAAGAGACGAACGCATTGACGCAAACGGCTCAGAAAACGGAGTCCAAATGAAGAATCTAGAGCCGGTCAAAGTTCGAAGGAAAATAGGTCACGCACATTGTGTCCGCATGGGCAACCGCCCCAATATAAGGCAGACACCACCAAGCCATGCAACCGCCTATAAACCAGGCGGACACCACCACCACCAAACCGCCTATTGTTCAGGCGGACATGCATCAAAGAACCGCCTATAATTAAGGCGGTTGTACAGGCGGAAGAGAGGTGCGGGCGGAACCGCTTGATTCCAAGGCGGACGTGAGGAGTAGCGAAGCGGACGTGACCTATGCAACTCATGCAACCGCATGAAAATAAGAGGCGGACACACACGCGGTCAAGACTAAAAAGACGCCCGAAATAGTTTTCTTCTTCGCACCGTCTGCAACTCGCCTTATCTATCTACTCCCGCCGTCGCCTACCTTATTTCGCTCACGCGTCTCCAGCTCCTGTCCCCTGCAATAAATGAAGCAATCAATGCTTCAATCAATGAAGCACTCAAGTAGGCAATCAACTGCAAATATCTACGGAAGACTACCTCTTCCTTTCTTCTATAAATAACCATCCACTGCAACCTTATACGAGTGCACGGAGAAAACCAGAAAATCACTCACGCTCATCTCATCTCATTCTCTTCTAGTGAAATACTCTCGTACATCACCACGCACCATTCAGTCCACAGATCTCAAACTCTCCAATTCACTCATTCCACTTACAATAACCTATGTACATGTTCCACTCATCGATCTCTTCATTTCTCCATTCACTATTCACGTCTCCGTGTTATTATTACGTCCAACCTCTGTCTGACTTGTTACCAGTTAATATGTCTGGCTAAGGAGGATTTGCTCTGGGCAAAGGTTTAAATTATGGTTTGTTTAATTATGTAATCAATATTTCTACTGGTTAAAATAAATACAGTTTGTTACGCTTAAAGGTTTTCTCTCTCCATTTTAATAAATTACATGAATTTATTAAAATGCATTCCTAAGTCTATTTTGATCAGACCAGGTGATAAATAGACAGGTTATTTAAGCCGAAAATCTGGAGAAAGCTTATTATGATTTAATAGGTTAGTATTTTCAGATGCAATTATAATTCCTCGAATTTAATGTCCGTTTACATAGTATTGCTCGAACCTTGATTAGACCGAGCATTTTCTGGTAAACGAGTTCTTAAGGGTCTATGACTTAGTCCTTAGGATAAATACAAGAATTTTGCCAAACTAATATATTAAACCGGTAGAGATAGCTTAATTAATCAGATTATATAAAACCTGAACCCGGAGTTCCATTTAATTCATCTGCACTCAGTTTTCTAATCTGCTTAATATTTTCTCTAAAAAAAATTCAATTAATTTCCCCCCTTTTTTGTGACACGCTTAGGAACTACTTATCTCGCTATAAGTCCCACGGTTTGACCCCGGCCGCTTCTGTCTTCTATACTACTGCGACCGGGTTTTAATTTGCAGCCCGACGGATATTTTGAGTATTAATTTCTTTCTTTTATCAATTTCACCTGTGCTAATAACTTACGATAAATCCACTCTGCAAAATGGCGCCGTTGCCGGGGACTTGATTTAATCTAGTCCCTAAGCCCCGGTTAATTCACCTGTTATATTATAATAATCTGTTAATTTAGTAAAAAAATAAATAAAAAAAACTGTTAATCCAATTTCGGACATATAACCTCGGACATCTGATTTGGACATTGGACATCTAACTTCTGATCTGACTTGGACATCTGACTACTAACTTGTTAATATTATTGTCATTTATTTCTGTCATTTCAATTCCATTGTCCTTTAATATTCCATTGTCTCTAACTACTAACTTAAAATTTCCAGTCATTTCGTTCCATTGTCATTTCGTTCCATTGTCCCTAACTACTAACGTTAAATTTCTGTCTACTAATTCCTAACATTTTTATTATTCTAACGTATAACCAGTTCTTTTCTCTATTTTGAGTGGTGAATGCCTTTTACCAGGTCAAACAGTCTCCCAGAAAATATTAATAATCACACTGTTGGTTACATCCCAGAAATCGAGAGAACTTTCTGCGCAATCTCAGGCAGAGACGAACTCAACAAAATACCACCACAGTGATAGATTCTGACCCGGAAGCTAACATGGCAGCTACACCAGCAACGGTTCGAAATATCAACAGGCCGTCTAACCAAGGACAACAGCCTGCTATCATCCTTCCTCACCTCAGCCCATCCGAATACGATGAGTGGCAGAAGCTGAAGCCATATCATCAGATTCGATGTGTGAAGGAGTTGGGCATGTTTGATGGCACCAGTCCGGACGAAGCCCTGTTACATGTTACAAAGTTCTTGCAACACGCCAACAGTCTTACTGCAACCGACGCAGTACTTCAATATGCAAGATTGTCGTTATTCCCACACAGCCTGACGGGAAACGCGAGCAAGTGGTATCATAGCCTAACACCGAGTACCATTGGTACATGGGACGACATGGCCACCAAGTTCTACGACAAATTCCTACCTCCGAGCCGAACTTTGGAGATGATTGCTGAAATTTATAATTTCAAGCAACCAGGGTCGGAGAATATTTGTGAAACTTGGGACCGTTTCAAAGGTCTACTACTCACTTGTCCTCACCACGGTCTGACGAAGGAACAAGTATCACAATTGTTTTACAAGGGCTTGATCGGTCCGTGCAGAACAATGGTGTTATCTTCGTTAGGGGCTGACATTCTGAAAAGCCAGGAGCACAATTTCTGAACAGCATGGAATCTCTCTGTGAGGAAATCAGAGACTGGGCCTCCGGTGGATCAAGGAGCGGTACTCCAGGACTATATCATGTTGGGGAAGTGATAACAAGTTCGACCAATTGATGAGAAGCCATGAGCAACTCATGGAAAGCAATGCTCAGCAGGCAACAAAAGTCAGTACTCTACAAAAGTGGTTGAGCAGATGGCTATGAATTCCTTCCCCAGCAAGCTAAGTCGATGATTTCCCGAACACCTACTACCCCTCCAGGCTATGCTCCTCTATCCCAACCATCTCCAACTAATTCTTGTACGCAATGTGGGGGCCTCATGATATGAACAATGCCCCCAACTACAAGAATTGAAAGCAGCGGAGGAGCAAACTACATCACCAACAATTCAGGATACAGACAACCATGGCAACGTAACATGCAATCCAATCTTAGCTACTCAAACACCGGAAATATCCAAACCCACATACCCTACAAACATCCCAAAATTATAGACCTCAGTCCAATTTCCAAGGAGGCCCAATATCAACAACAGCCTTATGGCAATGAAGCTTCTCGAGTCGACCGCTCCACCTCCTTCGAGTCCTGAGTCTGATATGTCTCAGATGCAGGAGATGTTTAAGGCGATGATGGGTAAATCCCGAGATACGCAAGAAGAGGTCGCAGCTCTGCGCAAAGACCAAAAAGCCTTGCAATCTCAGATCCAACAGTTACTTACTCAACAAAGACCACCTGGTCAATTCCCTTCACAGACTAATCCCAATCCGAAGGAACAAGCAAATTCAGTCCTTATAGACGATGGCACATTACAATCAACAAACTTATGTGCAGTCTCTTTAAGGAGTGGAAGGGAACTTGCCGCCAGCAAAGGAAAAGAAAAAGAAAATCTTGAAGATTCCTATATCAATGTTGATGAAACCACCAAACCAACTTCACCTCCCTCAGAAATCCAAGTTCCTACTCCTGTTACTCCACCTCCATCTCGAATTACCATCGACATCCCAACTTCCACTCATAAAAACAGAGAACTCCCATTCCCAAACAGAATGAAAAAGAAACATCTTGATGAGCAGTTCTCCAAATTCTTGAGCATTTTCAAGAAACTGACCCTCGACATACCTTTTATTGATGCTTTGCAAGAGATGCCTAACTACGCCAAATTTCTTAAGGATCTCTTAACAAAGAAGAAAAAGAAACCTGGGAAAGAAACAGTGCACCTCACGGAGGAATGCTCTGCAGCCCTTCTTCGAGCACTTCCTCCCAAACAAACAGATCCGGGAAATCCCGTGATCCCGTGTTTTATAGGTGGAATGGATTGTGGAAGTGGTCTATGCGACTTAGGAGCCAGTATTAATATCATGCCATACGCCACCTTCTTGAAAGTTAAAGGAGGAGAAATGCAACCGGTTCCTTTCAAACTCCAACTAGCAGACAGATCAGAGATCAAGCCCATGGGCATAGTCCGGGATCTGGTAGTTGGAGTGTCTCGCTTCATCTTTCCAGCTGATTTCGTCATTCTAGAAATGGATGACGATGTTGAGGTTCCCCTGATTCTAGGTCGACCGTTTCTGAGTACCGCCAAAGCCATCATTGACGTCCACGACGGGAAAATCACTCTTCGGTACGAGGATGAAACGATTGAATTCGACATGCAGAAAATGATGAAGAAAAGCTCAAACTTTTCTCCTCATGCTAAGACAGTGGGATTCACAGATGATGAGGAGGAGGAAGGCGATTTTGCTACAGATGAGGACACGTATTCTCCATCTTCCATCCAGGAAGCTGAAACAGAACCGCTAGAGCGAGTATTATTTACTTCTCTAGAAGAAAAGGTGGAGGATCCGGAAGTTAACGCCATGCTGGCGTACGTAGAGAAAGGAAGGGCTGGTTATCAAGCGTACCGGCCACCAATCGAAGAACTCGACAGAAAACCTCAAAAATCAATTCCATCAGTAGAACAACCACCTGAACTCGAGCTTAAAGAAATACCCTCTAACCTCAAGTATGCCTTCCTAGCTGAAAATGACCATTTGCCTGTCATTATTTCCTCTTCTCGGAATTCCGGGGAGGAAACGAGGTTACTCGAGGTACTAAAGAAGCACAAGACAGCAATCGGGTGGACTATCGCTGATATCAAAGGAATTGATCCCTCCTATTGCACGCACCATATTTACATGGAGGAAAACTTCAAACCTATCAGGCAACCTCAGTGCCGGCTAAACCCTAACCTCAAGGAGGTAGTTCGAAAGGAGGTTCTGAAACTCCTTGACGCGGACATCATTTATCCAATTTCTGACAGTCCATGGGTCAGTCCTGTTCAAGTTGTCCCTAAGAAGGGGGGCATCGAAGCTGTTATTAATGAAAAGGGAAGACTATCCCTCAAAGAAAGATCACAGGATGGCGCATGTGTATTGACTATCGGCGTTTGAACTTGGCAACCAGGAAGGATCATTTCCCTCTCCCCTTCATCGACCAGATGTTGGAACGACTAGCAGGGCAAGAGTACTACTGTTTTCTAGATGGGTTCTCGGGTTATTTTCAAATACCAATCGCACCTGAGGACCAGGACAAGACAACCTTCACTTGTCCTTACGGTACCTTTGCATACCGACGAATGCCTTTCGGTCTATGCAACGCCCCTGCTACCTTCCAGAGATGTATGCAAGCAATATTTGCTGACTTCATCGAGCAGAGCATAGAAGTCTTTATGGACGACTTTTCAGTCTATGGCTCTAGTTTCGACAAATGCTTGGCACAACTTGATTTAATCCTCAGACGGTGTGAGGATACGAATCTCGTTTTAAACTGGGAAAGTGTCATTTTATGGTCAAGGACGGGATCGTCCTTGGACATAAAATATCAGCAAAAGGAATAGAGGTGGATAAAGCCAAGGTAGAGGTTATCGAGAAGTTACCAGCACCAACTACAGTTCGAGATATACGAGCGTTTCTAGGGCATGCAGGATTTTATCGGCGGTTTATTCAGGACTTCTCCAAAATCAGCAAACCATTGACCGACCTGCTACAGAAAGATGCCCCGTTTCATTTTGATGAAAGGTGTTCAGCTGCTTTCCAAACTATAACACAAAAATTGGTGTCAGCACCTGTTGTCATACCACCTGATTGGTCTCTTCCTTTGAGATCATGTGTGACGCAAGTGACTACGCCGTGGGGGCAGCTCTATGCCAGAAAAAAGAGAAAATCTTGAGAGTGATCGCTTATGCCAGCAGAACACTAAACGACGCCCAGAAAAACTATACGACCACCGAAAAAGAACTTCTGGCTATAGTTTTCTCCCTTGATAAGTTCAGATCATACTTGGGGAAGCAAAGTCATCGTGCATACAGACCACTCCTGCTCTCAAATACTTATTTACAAAACAAGAAGCCAAGCCTCGCTTATTGCGCTGGATTCTTCTACTTCAAGAGTTTGACATCGAAGTCAAAGATAAGAGCGGAAATTGAATGTTCGCTGACCATCTCTAGATTGGTGACTCCTACGGATAGTGTGCCTATCAACGAATTCTTCCCCGATGAGACTGTCTTTCCATCACCAAAGTACAGGAGCCATGGTACGCGGACCTGGCCAATTATTTAGTCTCTGGAACAGTACCCTACGATTTTTCCTACTCCCAGAAGAAGAAATTTCTTTCTGACTCAAGGCATTATTTCTGGGAGGACCCGTACTTGTTCCGAGTTAGTGCTGATGGGTTGATTCGACGATGTCTCCCGGAAGAAGAGGTTTCAAGCGTCATACACTTTTGTCACTCACGGGAAGCCGGAGGTCACCATGGACCCACAAGGACCGCTGCTAAGATCCTGGCCTCAGGTTTTTATTGGCCGACCCTTCATAAAGATGTGTACCAATTCTGCAAACAATGTGATAATTGCAGAAAATGGGTAACACATCCAGGAGACATGAGATGCCACAACAGGGGATACTAGAAGTGGAGCTCTTTGATTGTTGGGGCATTGATTTTATGGGACCGTTCCCTTCCTCGCAGGGCCACCAATATGTTCTAGTGGCAGTTGATTACGTGTCGAAGTGGGTAGAAGCTATACCTTGTCATCATGCCGATGCAAAGACAGTAACCAGGTTCCTCAAAAAGCACATCTTTACCCGTTTCGGCGTGCCCAGAATTATTATCAGTGATGGTGGATCTCACTTCTGCAACCGTTTATTCGAAGCGCTTATGGTTAAGTACGGGGTACGTCACAAGGTAGCTTTACCTTATCACCCCCAGACAAACGGCCAAGCAGAAGTTTCCAACCGTGAGTTAAAATGGATCCTCAGAAGACGGTTAACTCATCACGAAAGGATTGGGCACTTAAACTGGATGATGCGCTTTGGGCTTACCGCACTGCATTCAAGACTCCCATCGGGATGTCTCCTTTTAAGCTGGTCTATGGAAAGCATGCCACCTTCCTGTAGAAATGGAGCATAAAGCATATTGGGCAATCAAGGCCCTAAACTTTGACATGACTTCTGCAGGAGAGAAAGGAAATTCCAACTTTCCGAATTAGAAGAGCTGCGAGATCAGGCTTACCAGAATGCTAAGATCTATAAAGAGCGCACCAAAAGTTCCACGACAGGATGATCCTCAAGAAGGACTTCGAAATTGGTGATTGGGTTCTCTTTATAACTCTAGATTAAGGATTTCCCTGGGAAGCTCAAGTCACATTGGGCCGGCCCTTTCAAATTGTTAGTGTGACCCCGTACGGTGCCTTTGAACTCCAGAACAAACAAGGCGAAACTTTCAAGGTCAACGGGGCACGTCTTAAAAGGTATAATTCTCATTCCAATATTTCAACTGACCTATCTGCAACTTATTTTGTCCAAGAACAGCGGACAATTCGCCCTCAAATCTTCTCCAAACTAAAACTTGGTCAAATACGTCTAGCTAGAGACGTTAAACCCGGGCAGCTCGGTGGGAGGCAACCCACTATCTATCTTTTCTTTCCTTTAATTTAATGTTGTTTTCTTTTTGTACTATATTTCCCTTTTATTTGTATAATAAAATGCAGGCTTCACTTGAGTTCTTCTCGCTGTGTAGAATATTCTTTACAGGTTCAATTCATGACATTCCACAGCAACACTCAAGTGTGGGGGAGCTCTACACACTCTACGAAATCTGGGGAGTACACTCTTTCCTTTACTAATTGCATGCCCTATTAATTTTATTTCATCTACGCAATGAGGGCATTGCTTAAGCTTAAGTGTGGGGAAGAGCCTAGAGCCTTTTCAGGTCATTTTATGCTTAAATTGTTAAATCTCTCTGCTTATCTTCTGCTTACCTGCATTTGTTCAAAAAAATTATGTACCCTGCTAATGTAGGTTGTTCTCTTTAAAAACAAATACTATTATGAATTGTGGGATAAAGGTACAAATTTTAAAAATTTTCATTTGATTACTTTTGAGGAGCATTTTATATGCGGTGTGACCAAATAATCTGCAAATGGTTGGATTTTATTGCTCAGGGTTTCTTTCTGTCTTCTCTCTTAGGGATTGCTAAGGGGTATTTCTGTTAAAAAAAAGAAGAAGATACAAAAATAAGGGACTTTCGAGACACCATTGGTAACCAACAAAAGAGAGTTGAGTGTTCTTGAATACAAAGGCGTATGCCTATATTTTCTCATCTCATGCAAAAGTGAAGCAAATGCATAAATCTTTTTTCCTTTTTTTCTTCTCAATGCCCATTCTTGAGAGAAGTTGGCCATGGTAAAAGTTCTCGAGTCACACAAAAGAAACATTGAAGTACCTTAGATCATACCCCGAAACTCTATATTTTTTTTACCCTGAGCACACCTATGCCACCAGCAGATAATTTTTCACACTCCTCAATAAGTTTAAGATCATGAACTATTGACTTTTTTATCCTACCCTTCATAATAATATTTGTTAGTATTGAGCATTTCCTACTTGCTTAGGTACATGGTTTTCTTGAGGACAAGCAAAAAGATAAGTGTGGGGGTGTGATAAGTGTCCAAATGAGCATGTTTTATAGGTGTATTTCATGTATAATATTAGCACTTTTCTTCTCATTTCTCCACTTCGGTTAGTTTTCCTCTAGTTTATGTTTTATTGTTTATCTCACAAAATTATTGGTTTAACATGAGGAAAACCAAGCCGGGAGTGAAGTAGACGAAGAGACGAACGCATTGACGCAAACGGCTCAGAAAACGAGTCCAAAAAGAATCTAGAGCCGGTCAAAGTTCGAAGGAAAATAGGTCACGCACATTGTGTCCGCCTGGGCAACCGCCCCAATATAGGCGGACACCACCAAGCCATGCAACCGCCTATAAACCAGGCGGACACCACCACCACCAAACCGCCTATTGTTCAGGCGGACATACATCAAAGAACCGCCTATATTTAAGGCGGTTGTACAGGCGGAAGAGAGGTGCGGGCGGAACCGCTTGATTCCAAGGCGGACGTGAGGAGTAGCGAAGCGGACGTGACCCATGCAACTCATGCAACCGCATGAAAATAAGAGGCGGACACACACACGGTCAAGACTAAAAAGACGCCCGAAACAGTTTTCTTCTTCGCGCCGCGCCGTCTGCAACTCGCCTTATCTATCTACTCCCGCCGTCGCCTACCTTATTTCGCTCACGCGTCTCCAGCTCCTGTCCCCTGCAATAAATGAAGCAATCAATGCTTCAATCAATGAAGCACTCAAGTAGGCAATCAACTGCAAATATCTACGGAAGACTACCTCTTCCTTTCTTCTATAAATAACCATCCACTGCAACCTTATACGAGTGCACGGAGAAAACCAGAAAATCACTCACGCTCATCTCATCTCATTCTCTTCTAGTGAAATACTCTCGTACATCACCACGCACCATTCAGTCCACAGATCTCAAACTCTCCAATTCACTCATTCCACTTACAATAACCTACGTACATGTTCCACTCTTCGATCTCTTCATTTCTCCATTCATTATTCACGTCTCCGTGTTATTATTACATCCAACCTCTGTCTGACTTGTTACCAGTTAATATGTCTGGCTAAGGAGGATTTGCTCCGGGCAAAGGTTTAAATTATGGTTTGTTTAACTATGTAATCAATATTTCTACCGGTTAAAATAAATACAGTTTGTTACGCTTAAAGGTTTTCTCTCTCCATTTTAATAAATTACATGAATTTATTAAAATGCTTTCCTAAGTCTATTTTGATCAGACCAGGTGATAAATAGACAGGTTATTTAAGCCGAAAATCTGGAGAAAGCTTATTATGATTTAATAGGTTAGTATTTTCAGATGCAATTATAATTCCTCGAATTTAATGTCCGTTTACATAGTATTGCTCGAACCTTGATTAGACCGAGCATTTTCTGGTAAACGAGTTCTTAAGGGTCTATGACTTAGTCCTTAGGATAAATACAGGAATTTTGCCAAACTAATATATTAAACCGGTAGAGATAGCTTAATTAATCAGATTATATAAAACCTGAACCCGGAGTTCCATTTAATTCATCTGCACTCAGTTTTCTAATCTACTTAATATTTTCTCTAAAAAAAAAGTCAATTAATTTCCCCCCTTTTTTGTGACACGCTTAGGAACTACTTATCTCGCTATAAGTCCCACGGTTTGACCCCGGTCGCTTCTGTCTTCTATACTACTGCGACCGGGTTTTAATTTGCAGCCCGACGGATATTTTGAGTATTAATTTCTTTCTTTTATCAATTTCACCTGTGCTAATAACTCACGATAAATCCACTCTGCACGCGACTTTCCAACGAATGATAGACAAGGTGTTCCGGGAACAACTCTCGAGAAATGTGGAGGCCTATGTGGATGACATAGTCGTGAGAAGTCCGTCCAAAGAACAGCACATGAAAGACTTGGAAGAGACATTCACCACGCTCGACAAATTCCAGATCAAGCTAAACCCGGAAAAATGCGTATTTGGAGTCACCAAAGGAAAGTTCCTTGGTTTCATCGTTGGGCAACGAGGGATAGAGGTGGATCCGGAAAAGACCCAGGCGATTCTTAACCTCAGCCCTCCCCGAAGCATCAAAGATGTCCAAGCTCTCAACGGAAGGCTCACGGCCCTAAGCAGGTTCTGTTCAAAGTTGCAGGAAAAGGCAATCCCGTTCTTCAACATATTAAGGAAGAACAGCAAGTTCCAGTGGGGCCAGGAATGCAAAGAAGCCTTTGAGAAGATCAAAGAAATGCTTCGAGAGTTACCCAAGCTGGGAGTCCCAGCACCCGGTCAGGACCTCTACCTCTACCTGTCTGCATCAGCATGGGCGGTGGCAGCGGTCCTAATCATGGAGCATGACAAGAAGGAGATTCCCGTCTACTACACAGGGAAGATCCTGACCCCCGTAGAGAGACGCTACACCAACATTGAAAAGGTCTCTCTTGCTCTGGTGGTGGCATCCCGGAAGCTGCGTCCATACTTCCAATCGCACCGAATCCTTGTAAGGACTATCTGGCCGCTGAAGCAAATAACGAATAATCCAAATGCGTCGGGACGCATGGTAAGCTGGGCAGTCGAACTCACCCAATATGAAGTCCACTTCCTGCCGCGAACAACGATCAAAGCTCAGGCCCTAGCGGACTTCATAACGGAGACCAGCTTCGACCAAGAAGAAGGAAAGCCACCCACCCCCTTCATCATCCAGGTAGACGGCGCTCGGTGCAAGACAGGAGCGGGAGCAGGGATTATGGTCCAAACTCCCGATGGACGAGACATCAACTACGCCTTCCGGCTGGAGTTCGAAGTAACCAACAACGAGGCTGAATACGAGGCTCTCATTCAAGGCCTGGAGGTTGCCATTGTCCTAGGTGCAACGGACCTGGAAATATATTCAGACTCCTTACTGGTCACCCGGCAGCATGATAACATATATGAGGTAAAGGAGGAAAAACTCTGGAAGTACTTACTCAGGGTCCAAGAGCTAAAAACAAGCTTCTCGAGATGCGAGCTGAAGCACCTTCCCTGGGCAAAAAACACCGAAGCAGACGCGCTGGCAAAGTTAGCAAGTATGGCCGAAAGGATACCAGGTAGGGTGTGGTTAGAAACCAAGACCAGTCCCTGTGTAGACGAAGCCCAGTCCCAGGTCCTGGCAACTGAGCCCCTCGCGTCCGAAGAATCCTGGATGACTCCGATCGTGGAGTATATCCTTGAAGAAAAGTTGCCACCGGGAGACAAAGAGGCTAGGAATGTAAAGCGGCGGGCAGCGTCATTTTTCCTCGAAGGGGGACGCCTCTACAAAAGATCATTCACGAGACCCGCCCTCAGATGCGTCACGAACGAAGAGGGAAGTGAACTCATAAAGGAGGTGCACGAAGGGGTATGCGGAACGCACCAAGGAGAAAGAGCCACGGCCCACAAAATCATGAGGCTCAGTTACTACTGGCCAAGAATGCAGGACCACTACAAGGAATACATTCGGAGGTGTACCAGATGCCAGGAGCACGACAGCAAGATACACAGCCCCCCGACCATGCAAAAGGCCATATTATCCCCGATACCGTTCGCGATGTGGGGACTGGATATCATTGGCCCCTTCTCGGAAGCATCTCCTGGGAGATTCAAGTTCATGTACGTGGCCATTGATTACTTCACAAAATGGGTTGAAGCAATGCCTACCGTGTCCATCACATCCAAGAGGTCGCAAGAATTCGTATGGAAGCACATTGTGTGCAGATTCGGATTGCCAAAGATCATAATAACCGACAATGGGACACACTTCAATTGCGACAGTTTCTGGGGGTTTTGCGAGCAATGGAAGATAGAGATAAGATTCGCATCGGTGGCGCACCCCCAGGCTATTGGACAGGTCGAGAACGCGAATGGGCAGATCATGAAAGCTCTTAAAAGAAGGTTAGGAAGCAAAAAGGGAGGTTGGGCCGAACTACTACACCAGGTCCTATGGTCCTACCAAACGACGGAAAAAGGACCGACCGGAGAAACACCCTTCAGATTGACCTACGGTTTAGAGGCAGTTGTCCCCGCTGAAATCATGATCCCATCAATCCACTGGGAGTCCTATGACGAACAACTCAACGATGAAGGAATAAAAGATTGCCTGGACCTACTCGAAGAAGAGAGAGCCGTAGCGGCCGCCCGGATGGCAGAACAAAAGAAAGGTAGAAAGTACTTCAATCGCAAGGTTAGGGAACGAAGCTTTGTCCCTGGCGAGCTGGTCCTAAGAGAAGTCAAGCAGCCCAAAAAACTCGACCCCCAGTGGGAAGGTCCTTACATTATCCACCAGAAGGTTGGGCGAGCTTCATATCACCTAAAGAATAGCGAGGGATACGAATTGCCCCATTCCTGGCACGCAGAATGCCTCAAGAAATTTTATGTGTAAAATCGATGTAATGCTTTGACAAACATCAATAAAGGGAATTATTTTTGGAAAAAACGCGCATCAAAAGAAACACCCGGGCCAAGGCCAACAGGATGTAATGCCCTGAAAAAGAAACACCCGGGCCAAGGCCAACAGGATGTAATGCCCTGAAAAAGAAACACCCAGGCCATGCCCTACAGGATGCAATGCCCTGAAAACCTTGTTATGAGTTGTCGCACTCAAGCAAGAACAAAAACGAAAAACCCATCTCCGAAAACCCCGGGAGCTCTGGTCGCCTGTAATGGGTGAATCATTAGGTGTGGGACACCACACCGTACCCTGGTCGGATCCCCCCCGAAACTCTTCCTCCATTACACGGGGAAAAGGAAAGGGAAAGGGGAACGACCGCGAGTACCATCGCTTGGCTTCCAAAATCAAGGAAGGGAAAGAACATACGAGATATGCCCGGTCACTAAAGGTGACCGGGCAAGAGCAGGAACGATCGGTCGTCAAAAACGACCAAGTCGCATCCTTAAAATACAAACGGAACGACCGGTCGAGTAGAAGCGACCGGTCGCATCCGCAAAATAAAGAATTGACTAAGGGAAGGAAATCGATGGCACGTGCAAAACAAAAGCGACCGGTCTGAAAAAGTGACCGGTCACGAAACAAAAATGGCATTAATCGGAAAAACAACTTACAAATAATTTCATTAACTATTGAAGGCACGTGTACATCAAGACCAAAAGAGGGGAAAGAAAACTAAAACTAATCTAAGTTTTGCTGGCCTATCTAAGTCTCTTTTATAGTATCGAGATTCGTGGCAGCAACCCCTTGAACGCTCTCCGAAGACCCGGACCCCCCGGCGGAGGATTGGAGGCCTACGCCACCCTGATGCGCGGTACTCCCGGGAGGAAGAAAAGACGCCTGACGAGGAACAAAGCATGTCTCCCCAGGAAGGCGCCCGAACTTCTCAAGCACCTCATAAAAGGAGGTCTTCTGTGCAACCACCTTAAAAGATAGCTCCCGGTAAAGGCCGTCATCCATGACTTCCCCCTTGCCCGTAAAAAACCTCGAGACAATTTGGCGGCACGACTTGACCATCCTCCCACATTGAGAGGTGAAGGATTCCTTCAGGTGAGCAAATTTTGTGCTGTGCTGCTGCAGGTCCTCTCGCACCTTCCGGGAATAGGCCTCGAGACCAGCCACTTGCTGCTCCAGGGTGTGGGCATAGGCCCGGTACCGGTCGCGGTTAGCATTCGCGGCAATCAACTCTTCCTCGAGGTCATCGATCCGCAGGTTCAATTTCTCTAACCCCTCAACGGGATTCCCAGGCCTCGAGCCTAAGTAAAGAGAGAGGAAGGAGAAAAACTTTTATAAAAAAAAAGGGGGCGAAAAGGGCAACAAAGGATGAGTGGGAAAGTGAAGAATCACCTCTCGCAGCCAGCTCGGAGTTTTCTAACCGCAGCCTAGTAGACTCCTCCTCCAACATCCTTACTTTCTCCTCGGAAGAAAGTTGTAGTTCCTTGGAAGCCGCAAGCTCACCGGACAACTTGTGGAGCTCGGCAGATACCTTCTCCTTCTCGGAGGCCAGGACCTCGCCCGCCCGGGCCACCTCCGCCGTCTTCGCCTCAGAGGACAACAACTCCCCTTTCAGGAAAACATTCGCCTCAGAGGCAGAGTGAAGCTCTTGGGAAAGTTTGGCCTTGTCCTCAGCAAGCAACGCCTTCTCCCGCGCCAAAGTGGCCTTCTCGGCGCGAAGACCCTCAACCTCTTGGTCGTGGGAAGCTCGGGCCTGCCCCACCAAGGACTCCAAGTCAGAAAAGGCATGTAACCGGGCGTCAGCAAACTCACTTCGTACCTTTTTAAAAGACGCGGCTTCCGTCTCTAGCGACCGGACCTGACCCTTGAAGGAAAGATTCTCCACACGCAGCCTCTTCAACTGCTCCTCGTACTCATCGCTCTGCTTCGTGCACGCCCGGCGAGCATCGCCCAGCTCCTTCTTCATAGCCTTGGTCTGCTCATGCACCTGCCTGGAGATTTCCTCCTGAACGGTGTCAACAAAAATGCTGTTGGAAGACCGCTCTATCCTTAGCTCCTCTCGGGCATTGCGGGCTCAGCATTCCTCGAGGTAGAGCTTCGAGCGGAGAGTCCGCATGTGCACGTCCACACTTTGGGAAAAAGCCACCGTCTGTACAAAATGAAACAAAGAGTAAGAAAATCTAGAAGAGACATACAAACCCGCGTTAGACAACCACTCACCCGGTAGATACCCTGCCACAAAAAGAGTCATCTAGAGGGAAAGAGTGGCGCATGATAGCATCCGCTCCGCCCCCTCCAATCCTCAACCTCTCCTTAGCCGTAGTGATAGTCCTCATCGGGGCAAAGAGACCGTCAGGAGAGTCAGACCGGCGAATTGCTTCCTTCCACAAGTCAGAGTAGGAGGACGACTCGGTCACAGGCAATAAAGGGAGAAACTGGCCGCGGTGGTAGAACCATCCATCCTTTCCGGACGGCCCACAGAAAGAATCACTGGTGGGCGGAGGGGGTGAGGACGATGTGGCGGTATCAGCATCCTTCGTCGCCTCCGGGCACGTGGGCACCCCCTCAGCTGCGCCCGGCGTAGCTCCGCAGACGCCTTTCCCCGGTAGTGAAGCCTCGGGCCCAGAAGGGACAGTCTTTTCCAAAGGCTCCCGTTGTGGAGCCGTGTCCGACACCTGATTCATCAAGGTGCACTATATCAGAAGCCTTCGTCCTCTTAGCCATATGCTTCACCTTGCCCTTCGAAGCAAGGGTCTTCTGGCGGTGCTGAATAGGAGATGGCTGACCGGGCGCCTCGCCCGTGCCAGATTGCTCTACTCTCCTCTCGGCCCTGGCCTTGCTGGCCTCGGGAGCTGCAAAACAGAAGAATACGCACAAATTAATAACCTCAAAAAAGAAAATAGCAGGTAGCAGCCAAAGCAAAGGAAAAGACAATGAAATCTAGAACAACTAAAGCACGGAGAACAAGACCGCACATGCACGCCCTCTCTCGTCCCACGGACTAAGATTGAGATCTGACCCGGGCGTAAGAGGAAGAAATACCCGACGGCCGGAACCTGGACTAGTGTACCAAGTACCTGGTTGATTGGAAGTGTCGGACGACCAGGCCTCCGGTGTCCGAGGAGACCCCTCTTCTCCGCTCCTCACCGGTCTCTGCTTCTTTGCCGGATGTTCAGCTTCGCCCCCGGACCTCTTCCGACCAGCAACAACCCCCTCTTCCTCACGAAGAGCCGACTCCTCCACGGCTTCCAGGGTGGCGTAGTAATCCACCTTTCCTTCCCCGGTCTTGACGGACACCAGTTGCCAGCTATGAAAAGGGCCCACCTTCGCCCCAAGTTGGGGAAAATCTGCGACGAAGGAAGATAGGTAAGTAAGAGCCGAGGAAAGGCAAAAGCGAAAAAGAAAACAGGGACAGGGGGAGGGGAAAGCTCTTACCCTCGGAATGCGCAAGCAAAGCCAGGCGCGGACCAGCGAAAAAGTCCTCCACGCTCGGATGAAGGTCACCCACCGCCTTCAGGACCCGGGACATGCGAAGCTCCCACTTAGGTACAGTAGGACAATGTAAGGAGCCCTTGATGATCGAGAGACAATAGGCGACCCCGAGATACCTCCCGGTAGGCGGGACGATGACAAACCACCGTGTGTTCCAGCGTTGAGCAAGCTTCTTGTACTCAAAGAGTGAGTATCCGGACCGACCAGATATGGTCAAATTGCTGGAATCGACCCTGCTGGTGAAGAACTGAATGAACTCCGTGGCGGAAAGCGCGACCCCCTCCTTGGCGCAAAGAGCAATGTAAGCATGGAGGTGGCACACCGCCTTCGGGTGAAGCTGGGCAAGCGTGCAGCAGCGGCGGATCAAAAACCCCATGACAAACGGGTGGGGAGGAACCGTCATCCCACGCAAGAAGAAATCAGAATACACAGCGTACCCGCGGCCGAAGTCGTCCAGGGGGTGCGAATCTTCAGAAGGAAGAAAAATCTGAGTCCCCGTGGGAACGTCCACCTTCGTGAGAAGCGAATCGAGAGCCTTAACATCTAGAATGCTAGGCAGCGGCTCCCGATTACTAGAATAGGCGGACTTAGGTTTCAAGAGCGTCGGGCGGAATTTCCCCTCCAATTTGAAGCCCACGATGGCGCTTTTAGCATAAACGCGAGACGATTTGGAGCTGGAAGACGCCATTGAAGCAGCGGGGTAAAGCAGGGAAGAAGAGGCAAAGCGAAGAGAGAGAGAGAAAGCGGAAATAGCAAAGCGAAGGAGGGAACTCGAAAACCTGAGAAGAGCAAAAAGCAGAGGAAAGAGAAAACGTCGCCCTCTTGAAAACCTTTTAAAGGCGGTAAAATAATTTCGGAAATGTTTAAAACATAAAAACAAACAAAAAAATGCTTTTTGCAGAAAAATTGCAGGGACTCTGCGTATTCTGCAGTGACGGCTGGCGTGCGTGAAATGATAAGAATTCTGCAACGGTCACTTCGCACGCGCAGAGACGCGTGTATGGCACGGGCACGACACACGCATCGCACAGATCAAAGAAGTCCCATCCTTTTGTCCGAGGAAAAAGGTGGAACTTGTGGGACTGGGAGATAGGAAGCAAGAAGGCAAGGCCTTGCAAAAGGAAAAAATTTTCATCCCCCAAGCCGAGCCAGAAAGTCAAGTTCTAAGTTCTACTTTCTTCGCAAAACGCCAAAAATAGAACTTGTGGGACTGATGAAGAGGGGAAAATATGTCCATAGACCTTAAGGAAGGGGAATAGCCTAGTAAGGCCAGGGCCAAACGACCGGCGTCCCTGTCCAAGCCTAACAGCCCACAAATAGTGACCGGTCGCTTCTGACCGGTCGCCAAGAGTCCTAGAACAGCGTAGAGAGCGACCGATCGCCAATGATTGACCACCAAAAGTTCGCTACGACCGGTCGATTGCGACCGGTCGCCTGGAATGTAAGATGCATATAAGAAGCAACCGGTCGCCTGTGACGGTCGCCAGGAAAACATGAATAACGACCGGTCGCTGTGCCGGTCGATAGAGGAAAAGCAAACACGTAGCGACCGAAAGTAAGGAAGCTAGGATAAGATATTTATCAGATATTTTGTAGGCTACTAAGTATTTTCATGCCAGGCTGGCACAATGTGATAGGCTAGAAGGCCTGTGAGAAACACTATAAATAGAGGTTTACCCCTCAATAAAAGGCACGCGAACTATACCTGAGAATTCCACTGTTGCGTTGGTTTTACGAATCTCTCTCCCTTTGCATTCTCCTTATTCGGTAACAAGGTAACTCGGTAAAACTCGGCGATAGATTAGAATCCCGACTAGTGAATTACGTGAGAGGACTGTTAGAGAATCTAGGGATTAATACCATTTCAAATTGTAATTGTTGTATTGTGGATTGTAAGACCGAAAGGTCGTTGATATATTGGGAATTGTAGATACTCGGTATAGAACGGATTTGAGATTGTATTGTATATAATGGATTTGAAGTTGTATTTAGTTTGAGAATTGATTAAGTAAAGGAAGTATCTTTTGTATAGTGTACTCGGTGCAAGACCCATCAGACCGATAATGTATTTGATTGTTGTCTTTGAGTTGGATTGGCATTGTTAGTCACGTGGGTAACTAACGGCATTGTTTCACCCCCGGTTGTGTTGGAATTACCGCTGCGTTGTTGTTGGTATTTGAGACGGGCTAGAGGTTAATGGTGTGATTACCGGTAGGGGTGTTATAGAACGACAACAAGTTCGGTGAGCATAAATCTCAATCCAACAAATTTGTACAACATCTTATTAAACAAACTGTTCTATGCTTTCGTACAGACTCAATCAGCAATCAACACCATTCATTTACATATCAGAGTGAGGTAACCGAAAGCATAGCAAGGTGTTCTACATACATAACTCATCAACTTGTGATGGCTCAGGAAATTAAGAGTTTTGCAGATTAGAAAGAAGTACCAGAGGTAGGAGAATGAACAAAACTTACAAGCAAATGCAAACAAAGCAGACAAATCACAGATTAGTTCAACGGTATAATCAAATTGACAAAAAAGGGGAGTCAATGGAGGTAAGGCACAGATTGAAGGCGCTTTCATCTCCATTGTGCGAAGAGTAGGGTTCTGTTTCAACGACTCTTGTAGCGGATTTCGAATTTGACAGAAAAATGACAGACTAGCCATCAGAAACACCAAATCAAACAGATATAGCAAATATAGATATTCAAAGCAAACAAAGGTGGATTCAACTGATTCTTGCTCTTTTCCAAAGAATGTTCGTGGGGCTCAGGATCTACATAGGGGGTTCTACACTACAGAGGAAGAAATTAGGCTAATCTAAAAGAGCTAACGATTATCTCATTCAGAATTAAATACCAGTTTCGTAGGCTGAAGTCCCGTACGAATGGCTAATGAAATATCAATAGAAACAACCCAGATTAGTTAATAAACATAAACTGAATGTGAGGCATAAAAAGAAATGGTAATGAACAATAACACAGTTGTTTTATTCAATATGGAGTCAGGATTCATACGAAGAATAAATCGCTCCCTGTTCAAACCTGCCTTATGAAAATGCATGAACATAGTTACACGATCATTCATTCTAACCTAATGAAACAGACTCGAAACTACAGATGGTCGATAGATAGTGTGAAATGAATCTCGCAATTGCACTGGGTTTGGCCGAACAAGGCAGAAAATGGCCTAACCCTTCTAGTATCCAAACGACAACAACAGAGGTATAATATGAAACAGATTCTAGCTAATCAAAACACACCGTAAATAAAGTGAACAAGATCGGAGACCCCAATAGACATTTCGACTCACGCCATGTTCGTGGACTTCGGTGTCCATAACAGGCAGGGTATTCACTCGAGGACATATGAGAAAGACAAAAAAATGAAGAGGTAATCATGGAGAAGAGATTATGTTTAAAAGCTAATATGATGGATATGAATAAATTGACATTAATATCAAACAAATTTGACCAAACTTACGACACGTGAAATTTGACGTAAAGAAACAAAATCAGGGGAAAATGTTTTGTTCTCCGTAAAACAAGAGACATACGGAATGGGTATCCAAAGCCTTGATTTCTGGAGTTTTAACAATGCAGAAGAAAAGAGAAGGAGAATTGTCTCCCACTTCAAGGAGTAGTTTCTGATGGAGCTAGGACTTCTCAACGCCATCGTCGGTTTGACTCCTCTAGCGAATATGAATGGAAGAGATAGAAAAGCAAAATCGTATGAAAAGAGAACAGGGGAGCGAGAGTTCGAGAACGTGATTCAGACTGAGTATCCAACCTACTCTACTGCCGAACCGTAGAAAATGGGAGATCCTGGGATGAAGTTTCAGAACAAACTCTCAGGATTTGGATGGGTTTTTGGAAATTCTTGCTCTCTCGTTAAGTAAGGGATGGGATTAAGATGAAACTAAAGGTTCTTATCAAGGGAAAGAACCAGGAAGACGTGAATATTTTCAGAGGAATTAGAAAGCTTCGGAGGAGAGAATAACAGTAGGATGAATGTTTTTGTCGGCTGATTTTTTGTTTCTGGGTTTCTCGATCGAAGAAGAACGTCTGAAGAAGATAATGGCAAATTCGAATTTGAGAGAATGGAGAGGAAAAACTCTCGTCCGGCATCTTCGAATGTCCTCTAGTAGGGTTATTTCATATTTGTTTTATAAGAAAAAGATGAGGTGGTAGTCTATTCTAGTGGGGTAGGGTTTATTAATCTGCTTGAACTAAAAGACAATGGGCCGAAAAATAAAAACAAAAACATGTTCCTCATACAAATCAAACCCAAAGACCACCAGTATCTCCCCTGCTTGTCCAAACCGGTTACACTATAGATGAACTCAATATATAGACGCGAGAAATAATTCTAGAACATATTTTGAACTGAAAGAAACCCATAAAAGTGATGTCGTTTTTAATGAAAATAGACAGTAAAACGAAAGAATTTAATCTAATAAAATGAATCGGTCTCTTAATGAGAGCCATGAAATAAAGGAATGCAAATAATAAAAATGTCATATATATATATATATATATAATAAACAAAATACAATAATAAAGAGTACATAAAATAATGAACTAGTAGTTGTATGATAGGAATGAAAATACACAAGAATGCCCAAAAATAGTAATTAGATTAAATATGTATGAACAACTGTAAATGAAATGAGAGAGTTTAATCGAATTAGCGATAAAACGAAATATGGTAGTATGGAATATAATAGTGAAAATGTACATGAAATGAAGAAAATGATTCTAAAAAATAATAATGATAAAGACAAAATAAATATAAGTACTAATAATAAAAATGCAAGTAAAAGTATCAATCAAATGAAATGAAATAAAATAAACAAGTAACAAAATAGCATGAACTAAAATAAGACGAATAAGCAAATAAACAAGCGAATAAAACATAACCGACTACATGAAATAAGTCAAAAATAAAATGCTAAAAATAAATAAGTGACGAAAAAGGACGGGTTTGAAAATAAATGCTTTGGAAATTTATTTTAGTAAATTTGTCCTAAAAACGATGATTTCATTTTGGCAGCACTATAATATGTTTTGTAAAAGTAAGGTGATGACCCCTCCTATTTTATCTATTGTTTCAGAATTTACTTTATGGATTGAGAATTTTTGGTGTCTACACTAGAATTTGGTACTTTTTGCTCGGGTGTTTTTTAACTGTTGTGAGGCGAGGTTCTTTGCACTTGAATGTCATAGGAAATTTTGTAGGAGAGAAGAGAATATGCTTTGATCGCTTAGAGAGATTAGAGAGAGTGAGGGCAATAATGTAACAGGAGTAAAACTTCCATCGCCCTTTTATAGAGATCAAGTAACGATCGGCGACCGCTCCTCGTCCACTCGCTGACATGTCCTAACGGTACTATTCATAACAGGCAGCGGTCATGACGGTTGTCAGCGATCTGTTGAGAAGTTTTCCCGTTTCTATCCGTTGAACTGTCTCTAACCTAATCTCACTTTTGTGGAAAATGACATATATGCTTCAAGTAGTCATTGACATGTTTTCTATGCATTAAACTGATCCTTGACTACTGAACGACAATATAACAGGTGTTGCTCACATGTCGTTGACCGATCATGGGAAATAAAAGCAGTTTAACTGTGATTAATGAATATCATACCAACATCATGAACAATCTTAGTAAACCTTTCTCTACTTAATGGCTTTGTAAAGATGTCAGCTAGTTGATTCTCAGTAGAAATATACTTTAAACCAACCAATTCTTTTTCACAACAATCTCTAAGAAAATGATGTCTAATGTCAATATGTTTGGTACGAGAATGATGCACAAGATTTTTGGAAATAGATATAGCACTTGTATTATCGCACATAATAGGTAACATACCTGTTTTGACGCCATAATCACCAATTTGTTGTTTAAGCCATAGGAGTTGGGCACAGCAGCTTGCTGTAGCAATGTATTCAGATTCAGCTGTTAAGATTGCAACACTTTGTTGTTTCTTTGATCCCCATGCAATTAGACATGATCCAACAAAGAATGTTTTGCCTGAAGTGCTCTTTCTATCGGTGATAGATCCTCCATAGTTTGCATCTGAAAATCCTACAACGTTACAGTTAGTGAACTTAGGATAAAAGAGACCAAGATTCATGGTTCCTTTTAAGTAATGTAGGATTCTTTTTACAGTTGTGAGGTAACTTTCTCTTGGATCTGCTTGAAACCTAGCACATAAGCAAACGCTATACATGATGTCAGGTCTACTAGCAGTTAAATATAGTAAAGAACCAATCATCTCTCTGTAAGATCGTTGGTCGATCGGTCGGTCACCAATAATGATACCCATCTTAGTGCCAACTGCCATTGGTGTGTCAAACGTCTTACATCCCGCCATTTCAAATCTCTTCAGCAAGCCTTTTACGTACTTTTCTTGGGATATGATGGTCCCTTCATCATTCTGCTTGACTTGAAGTCCTCAGAAGAACTTCAATTCTCCCAGATCACTCATCTCAAATTCCTTTTTCATCAATGCTTTGAACTTTTTGCAATATTTTTCATCATAGGCTCCAAAGATCATATCATCAACATATACTTGCACAATTAGGAAATCTCTTTTGGTGTTGTAAACAAATAAAGTTTTGTCTACTTTACCTCTTTTAAAGTGGTTTTCCAATAGATAGGAAGACAGGCGATCATACCATGATCTTGGAGCCTGTTTGAGCCCGTAAAGAGCTTTGTCAAGTTTGAGTACCATGTCTTTCCTTCTTATGTCTCAAACCCTGGAGGTTGCTCAATATACACTTCCTCTTTGACGTACCCATTTTGGAAGGCACTCTTGATGTCAAGTTGGAAGAGTAGATTCCTTTGTGTGCAATTAATGCAATTAGTAATCTGATAGATTCCATCCTTGCTACTGGAGTGAAGGTTTCTTGGAAGTCTATTCCTTCTTATTGACGATATCCTTGAGCTACCAGACGAGCCTTGTTCTTGACAACTTCTCCCATTTCATTCATCTTACTTCTAAAGAACCATTTTGTGCCAAGTACTCCTTGATGAGTAGGGCGAGGCACATCATGCCAAACTTTGCATCTTTCAAACTGGTTCATTTCTTCTTACCTTGCACTGATCCAGTGTAAGTCTCGAAGAGCTTCCTTGACGTTCTTGGGCTCGATGGGTGAGACTGTCGTTGAGAAGGCTAGAAGATCTCGAGTTTGTGCTCTTGTCTAAGTTCCTTTGGATATGTCTGATATGATATTCTCCAACGGATGATTTTTGTACAAAGCACGAGATTGATGAATGGTTGATGGAGAAAGAGGATCCTTGACATCATTGTTTCCTTCGTCGATCTGTTGTTGACCTGTCGTGACCCGTTGTGACCCGTCGGGTAAGTTTTCTTCAGTTGGTGATTCATCTTTGAGATTTTCTATGTGATCCTGATCAGCTAGATTGAATCCGAGTTCTTTATCTTCATCAGATTCTTTGAATTTATGTACGTCAGCCTCATCAAAGACTACGTGCACACTTTCCTCCACCTTCATTGTCCTTTTGTTGTATACTTTGTATGCCTGACTTCTTTCAGAGTATCCAAGGAAGAAGGCCACATTACTTCTGGCATCAAACTTCCCAAGAGGACTCTTTTCATTGTTATGGACATAACATTTGCAACCAAATGTCCTGAAGTGACTTATGTTTGGTTTTCATCCCTTGATTAACTCATAGGGAGTTTTGTTGAGGATCGGTCGTATGAGCGTTCTGTTTTTGATGTAGCATGCAGTCGCCACCGCTTCTGCCCAGAAGACTTGAGGAAGATTGCTCCCCAATAGCATGGCCTTGGCTACCTCTTGTAGTGTTCTGTTCTTTGGCTCAACTACCCCATTCTGTTGGGGTGTTCTTGGTGCTGAATATGTGTGACTATTCCCATGTTGTTTACACATATCCATGACTTGTTGATTCTCAAATTCTGACCCATGATCAGACCGAAGAGTCTTGATCTTGAGACTGATTTGTACTTGGACTTTTCCTGCAAAGGCTTGAAATTTCTCAAAGACTTCGTCTTCGGAAGCAATAAAGAGTGTCCAAACAAACCGTGAGTAATCATCAACAATTACAAAAACATACCAATTTCCTCCAAAACTTTTGACTCTCATAGGTCCACATAAGTCCATGTGAAGTAATTCAAGTTGTTTGGATGTACTAACTGAGTTCTTTGATTTTAAAGAGGCATTGGTCTGTTTGCTTCTAACACCGGCATCACAAAGATTGGTCTCAGATTCATAATCTCAGGAAGACCTCTTACCAACTATTTTTTAACAAGTTTTCTTAGTAAAGAAGTGCTAACATGCCCTAGTCTTTTGTGCTATAGAGTAGAGTCAACTATTGAAGCAGTCAAGCAAGGAAGATTTGGACTGTCAATATCCTATAAGCTTGTTACATAAACATTTTTCCATCTTTTTCCCTTAAACAACTCTTTGCCATTGTTCTGACTTACTATGCTACAATGTGTAGGATAGAAGTGAACTGAATTCCCTTTGTGACAAATTTGAGAAACACTAAGCAAGTTGAATTTTAAACCATGAACTAGATTTACACTATCTATGACATAGTCAGATGTAATACCAACCTTACCTACACTGATGATTTTACCTTTCTTGTTGTCGCCAAAGGAAACGGTTCCTTGGTTTCCTGGTTCGAGTGAGAAGAACTTCTTCTTGTCTCCTATCATGTGTTTAGAGCACCCACTGTCGATGTACCAGCAGGGGTCCATTCTCACTCGATTCTACACTTAACACGTTAGTGGTGTGGGGTTAGGGTCCACAGAAAGGTTGGACCCATTTCCATCATTTAATACTCTCAGATCATTTTTGACTACCGATTTTAGTCCTAGTTTCTTGAGTTTCCAATGCCTCGTAAAACTAGTTTTATGACAATTGGACTCATGATGACCGGGTTGTCTGCATAAGCTGCAGACATCTCTACGACTGGTCTCTGACTGGCATCCGACCTGTTGTTTGCTTCTTCTCATGGGTGTCTTAGAAACAGCTTCTATCTTAAAATAGTTTTCTTTGATGGTAGCTAGTTCCTACTTTTTAGTGTTAAGAGCAACAATCAATTCATCGATTTCTGGTTGTTTTTCGTACTTTAACTTTTCATGAACTGTGAGAATTTCACTATAATCTCTTTGTAATTTTATGAGTGCCCTGAGATTATCTACCTTGCTTTTATTCGAGGTTTTTCTTAATTTCTCATTTTCTTCCAAGAGTTCATCGTTCTCAGTTTCTAATGCCTCTAGGTGATCAACTAATATAAGAGAAAACTTTCTAAGTCCTAGAAGTTTAGCCTTTTGAATTCTCCTTCTAAGTTTACAATAGTTTACCTTATGTTGTTTTTTTCTCCTTCTGATTCTGAGACATCATTGCCTTGTGCCATCAAGCACACATTTTCAAGGCATAAGTGAGCCTTCTCCTCTTCTGAGGTGTCGCTGTCTGAGGTTTGATTGTCAACACTCTGTTTAGAATCTCCTCATGCGGCAACGAAGGCTTCCTTCTTTGGTCCTTTGTTGAATGATCATCGGACATGCTTCTTGACCCTGTCGTTGTCCTCTCGTGATCGCTGAGGGTAGTCTTTGATATGATGTCCGTGTTTTGAACACCCAAAACACTTGTCATTGCTTTTCCTCTGATCATCCGACTCCTTGGACTCCTTGCCTTTCCTCATTTTATTTCTTATGAACTTTTGAATGTACCTCTTAGCATAGAGGACCATTTCATCATTGTCGTTTCCTCACTCAGACATTACATTTTCAGCTACTTGAAGGGCTATGCCTTTCCCTCTATCTCTTGATGAGCTTTCCGAGTTTCTATGTTGTAATTTTAAATCGAAAGCCATTAGAGATCCTAGCATGTCTGCCAAAGACATCTTAGAGAGATCATGCACTTCTTGCATGACATTGACTTTGCTATTAAAGGAGGCAGGGAGAGATATGAGGAACTTCAAAATTTGATCCTCGTTTGAGATAGTTCTTCCAAGCACCAACATTTCGTTGATCAGGTTAGTGAACCTTGTATGCATTTCAGAAATGCTCTCTTTTTCTTCCTTCTTGAATAGCTCCCAGTGAGTTAGTAGCAACTCAATGCGGGTCTTTTTGATCTCATCATTCCCTTCAAAGGTGACCTCAAGATTTTTCCAAATCTCTTGGGCCGTTTTAGCTGAAGCAATCATTGAGTATTGCTTAGGTAGTAGTGCACAGTGAAGTATTCTTACAGCTCAAGCGTTGAATATCAACTTCTTGATCTTCTCATCTGTCATGTTGTCATTAGAATTGTCTTGTCCATGAGGATTTCGGAAGGTGTACTCTTCATGTGTTATCACCCTCCACATTTTTGGATCGTCAGACTTGATATGAAACTCCATCTTGTTCTTCCAGTGAGTGTAGTTGTCTCCATTGAAGAGTAGTGGTCGATTTGGTGTAGAACCTTCTTCTGCTGCTAGAATGCTTGCATGAGACATCTTGATCGTCTTCCAAAGCAGTTAGCTTTCTAGAAGAGACCTATTCTGATACCAATTGAAACTCGCAAGCTCTCGTGATGCGTCCCCGACGTGTCGTGAACGTATCGTGGACTATAATAAAACTTGATAAATGAGAGGCAACTATTAAACTGGAAAACACATTTCGATTAAGAATTTACACACATGAAGTTCACTCAACCTCCCTTGCCCCATACACGGACTCCCGGGATAGTTTCGACTTTACCCCTAAAGTCATCAACCCTCTCCTGACTATCGGCCTACGGTTCACCGACCATTCCCCAACCTGTCGTCCTATCAAATACCCAATGTATTGATACTCTAACTCAGTCCTCACTAGCACACCAACTCTCTAGCACTTACACACACTCCTAAGTTTGATCCACACTTGCCCAGATTATCTCTATCTTTTCTCTCGTGCAGGGCTTGTCTTACAAGGAACATTAAGGCACATATTTATATAAGTTAATTGAGATTCCAACTAACAACCTAGGAGTTGTAGACTGTATGAGTAGAATACTCATTCTTCTACAAATATAATATCCGCACCCTACTGCAGATTTTTGTCCAACTTGATCTGGAGCCACCAGCACACGCGTTGCCTTGTGAATGGGCAAGTTGGAGGCGCGTCTCCCCATGTGGTCGGTCACCACTTGCACACTTCAACTTGTCTGAACATGTCTGGCTCATTAATGCTCATAAATGCTCTCTTCTGAAGTATTACGGCTATGTAATGATGTTCCTCAATAGCCTTTGCTTATCTTGTTATTATGCACATTAATGAGATACACCTTTTGTCGTGTGTTTGTCATGAGCAAGTTGCTTGTGTGGTTGTGAATAATCTGAGTGAGTTTGTTGACGTTGCTGACTCCGTTTGGTCCTTGTTTGATGTTTGATGTAAGAGATATGTGATGGTGTGGTTCTTGACTGCTTGTGTCTTGCTAGAAGTTCTCCAGAGCTCTCGCCGACAGGTGCCCGATTGGTAGAGCACATGTCGTGGATTGAGCGCGCTTGCAACCTTGCGTGCTAAGCCACTCATGACTTAAGTGCGCTTGCAACCTTGCGTGCTAAGCCACTTATTCACCTGTCTATCTGAAATCATGAATCTTGACAAACGCATTAGATAGACAACACAAGGTTTGCTATCATCAAAACTGAAGGATCTTGTCTTAACAATTTCCCCCTTTTTGATGATGGCAACCTATACACTTATTATGTACTTAGCAATCAAGAATTGAGAGATTCCCCCTAAGAAGGATTCAACCTGAGTTTATTAAGGGTTTTTAAGAATGAAAGAATTTTAACGAATGATAGCATAAGTGACAGCTTTTATGTTATGTCATAGATTGATAAGATTTCATTCAGATGTGATATACCCCAAACTTAGATATGGTTTTTAAGTGATAAACTACGATATAAAGAGGCTAAATAATGCCTTAGAAACATTAGGGAACACTTTAAATCAAAGAAAACATACAGAAACACCAAAAGAGCAGTTAAGCAAAAACATGCTCTAACCTTGGAGAGACTTGGGTGAGCACCCAAATATCATGCTAAGACCTCAGTAATATCCTAATGGTCATTTTAAACCAATTACCAAAGAAAACCTAGCTTGAAAACAAGTTAAAACACAAAATGTGCTTTAAGGTGTCTTAAAGCACATTTTTGAAAAATTGTTTTGTAAATGGGTTTTGAGTGGCTAAATGTCCATCATTACTCTTTAATCAACATGTGTACTACTTAGTATCACATTAGGAAGTCTAAATCAATGGGAAATCAAAAATTTCACAATTATGTGCCTTGTTTAGTGAATAGTAACCAAATAGTGCTAGTTTAAGACATTAGTCAAAGTAAGTCAACTAAATGGTCAACAAAGACCACAATATACCTCATTTGACCAAGGGGGATGGTTTTTAAGTGTGACTCACCACACTTATCTAGTTAAGTAAAGAAGATAGCAAAAGTAAGTACATTCACTATTCACCTTTTAACATAAATATCTTACCTTTGTATACCTCTCTCCTCACCTCTTCATTCTCTTCTCTCACCACCGATTTCTCTTGCTTTCTTCCTTCTCCATTGACGTGAAGAGCAGCCGCCATGTAAGCTCCACCTTCCTTTGATTACTACTCACTCATTTTAGCTCCAAAACCAAAACAAATTACATATTCTTCATAGTTAGCTCAAGCTCTTCCTTTCTATCTTTCCAAAACTTCAAGAGCTCCATTTTTGTGCCAAGCCAAACCTCCATTAGAGGAGGAAACTCAAGCTTGGAGACTTCATTGGCTTCTCCATTCTCTTAAGGTAAAGAATATGTAAGAAAATCTAGGTTTCCATCATTTTTCTCCATAACCGAAAACTTCTACTCATGGGGCTCCATTTGTATGCCTTGTTCTAGCTTGTTTTTTATTCTCCAAGGGCAAGAGGAGGTCCTTCTTGATTCATATCGAAGCTTGTCTTGAGAATTCAAGGTATAACAATCAATTTAATACCTTAAAACAAATTTTTGACCTAGGTTTCATTCCTTAAGGTTAGTGTAGTGTTTAGTACTCATTGGAGTCATTGAATATTGGTTAGAACATTGGCAAGGAGAGTTTGATTTGGTGATCGAGATTGATCAAGGGAAAACCTAAGGAAGAAAGTTTGTGAATGAAATACCCCAAACCTAGGTATGTTGTTTAAACATTAAAATAAGGTATATTAAGACTAAAAAGAGTCTTAGAAACATTAGTAAACAATTTAAACCATAGAAAACACAAATAAATACCTTAAGGTCAATAAAGGCTAAAATGTGCTCTAAGCTTGGGATAAGCTTGGTTAAGACCTAATGAGCTTACCAAGACCTTATTTATATATTAATGAACATATTAAACCAATTACCAAAGAAAACCAAGCTTGAAAACAAGTTAAAACACAAAATGTGCTTTAAGGAGTCTTAAAGCACGTTTTTGAAAAATTGTCTTGTAAATGAGTTTTGAGTGGCTAAATGTCCATCATTACTCTTTAATTAACATGTGTACTACTTAGTATCACATTAGGAAGTCTAATTCAATGGGAAATAAAAAATTTCACAACTTATGTGCCTTGTTTTTGTGAATAGTAACTAAAATAAGCTAGTTTATAACATATGTTATTATAAGTAAGTTAAATGGTCAACAAAGACTAAAATACCCCTTAGTATAATATGGGGGCCGGTTTTCTTGGTGACTCACCACACTTAAACAAAAAAATAAGCTAAGTAAAGTAATAAAGTAAAGAGTACTATTTACTTTACTACTTAAATATCCAAACTAGCAAACTTATCTTCGTTCTCTTCTTTCCCTCTTCAATTCCCACGTCTCCAACCTCTCTTCTACCTTCCTTCTTGCTCTCCATTCACGGTTTTGCAATAGTACCAACACCAACACCAACTTCCATTGTCATTATCTCCTAGTTCCCTTTGCCAAATCAAAAACTAAGACCACCATTCTTCTAGTCTCATCAAGCTCTTCAACTTCATCCTTTCAAACTCCAAGAGCTCCATTTCGGTGCCAAGAGGAATCTCCATGGGAGGAGCTTGAGCTCATCTTTTCACATATTATTGTTCTCCTTTGCTTCTAGGTAAGGAAACTCAAATAAAAACTCCATTTCCTTCTTGTTTTGATGTTGACCGAGAATCACCATTGATGGTGTCCTTTATATTGCTTTGTTCGAGCTTCATTTGAATCTTCCAAGGGCTTGGTGGAGTCCTCTCTTGCTACATATCCAAACTCTCTTTTATATCCAAGGTAAAACAATCATCTAAATGTTCTAAGACAATATATGTATCTAGGGTTTACAATGAGATGAAGCATAAAGCTTGTATACTCATTTCATTATTTGTATATTGTTTAGAAGTTGACAAGCAATCAAACATCCTTACCGATTTTAAACAAGGAAACAAGAAAGAAGTTTGTGAGGAAGAATAGGTAAATGTGCTAACCTAATGTAGTTTAAAGTCTTAGGAGAAATGAGCTTATGTTGCTTATTAAAATGATCTAAGGAGCCAATGGTGAATGGCTTAGTAAAATGTTCTCAAGGAGACTAGTAAAAGGGTATATGTGTTGTTGAGTGTATTTGCAGGTCAATGGCAAATATATTGTGGAAATTTAGTGTTTAAGGTTTATGCATCTTAAGGGCCTAAGAGCCATGTTATTCAAGGGCCTAAGTGCCAAGCAATTTAAATTATGCACTATATTGTGATGTAGTGTTAAATGAGTGAAGTTTTGTGTACAAGAATGCTCTTGATAGATCTAAGTGTTCTTGAATGTTTAATGGTGAAAACAATGTGTTTTGGCTTAGTAAAGTTCTAGGAGAACCCATGTCGAAATTTAGATAATGCATAAGAAGTTTTAGGTGTTTATAATGAGTTTTGATGAGTTAGGAAGTGTTTAGGGTGGTTAAGTGTTCTACTGGGGAAAGAAATATGCACTAAGGTATTCTAAGGTGTAAAAAGGACTTAAGCATTATTTTAGAGGATTTAGAATGCAAATGAGTGTTTTGGGATACTTCAAGTTCATGTTGGGATTGTGTTTAGGACTTGTGCAATCTTAGTGGTTTAGGAAGAAAAGATGTTTGGGAGAGGTTGTAGTAGTAGTGAGGAAACATTTGAGACTAGTGCTAGTTATAGGTATAAAACACCACATGCAAACTTAGGGAAAAGTATTGCATGTGCCAACCTTTGTATAGGAATTTGTGTAAGGCTGAGGAGGTTTTGATGAATGATTTAAGGAGTTTAATGGAGGTCGTAAGGTGTGTTTGAAGTGCCCAAATAAGGTTAGAAGATACTAGGATATATGAGGTGAAGTTTGGAGTTAAATGGGCAATTAAAAACAAGGGTCTGGAGTAGACCGACCTTGGGGACCGGACCTGCAAGGTCGGTCGAGCCCAGTTTACCCTGCGGGAAATGGTCTCTGAAATGGACCGACCTTGGGGACCGGACTTGCAAGGTCGGTCGGGCATGGATTTTTAGTACGGATTGAGTCTCTAGAATAGACCGACCTTGGGACCGGACTTACAAGTTCGGTCATGCCTAAATCTTTGTACGCAAGTAAGTCTCGGGAATCGACCGATCTTGCGACTGAACTTGCCAAGATCGGTCAGGCCTGAGTTTTCAAAGGGGACAAAAATTCTCAGGAATAGACCGACCTTGTGGACCGAACTTGCAAGGTCGGTCGGAGTAGAATTTTTGACGGTAATATGTTCTGGAATGGACCGACCTTGTGTAAGGTCGGTCGGTAAGGTCGGTCGGACCAAAACTTGTAAAAAACAAAAACAAACAAAGAGTGGCTTAAGTAGTTAACCCTAGGGGGTATGATGAAGGTAATCAAGGATAAGTTTGGACATTAAAACATGCCATATGACCATGTAAAATGATTAGTAAAATTCGAAGTTAGGTAAGTAAATTGACCGACGTTATTAATCATGTATAGGAGTGACCTACGGTGGAAACCAGTCAAAGCAAGGACCAAGGTATGGTTTTCTTGCAGTCTGTTGCCTACCGGTTTACACCGGCTTGTGTGTTGTATGTTTTCTGTTTGTTTATGACCTTGTAAGACTTAAGTCATGTAATGAGTTTACAGTTGTTTATATTACTATGTTGTTAAGGTGCGACTCATTTCCCTTGTGTGTGTCTAACAAGACTTAACCACTTGATTGTGATTTGTTTATTGAGTTCAATGTTGAACATCTAACTAGTGCTAACTGGGGAGTGAGGAGTCCGGTAGTTCCGGCCACGCGTGTGAGTATGGGAGTCGATGTCATAACCGGTTCGATTCTCTTTGTATGTTATGATTGTTTTCCATTTTGGGTTTCAACTTTTCCTTTAGCTTATCCAAGGCTATTTTACTAACTCACGTCGGGCCACAGGGGCATACTATGTTTTGTTCGGTGTGCTTGGATCACTATATCCGAGGCACCTTGTGTTAAGTTATTCGTTCAATCTAACAGGACGGTAACGAGTTATGTAACGAGCTTAGCATGAGTTTGGCAACATTCTCTAGGCTCTCCATGGGAACTAATTGTGTTGGTTCGTTTCCTAAATGGAATTGTTCTTGTATGTTATGTGTGATGTTGTTATGCAATATTCTTGCTATGATACATATGTTGTATGTTTAAAATGAATGCCATGTCATCATGACAATTAGTTACGCGTATCCCGGTAGCCGATGGGCTGCGCGTTAACCATACCAGCCAAGGGTTGCTGACCCCCTCGGGGGCTCCATATTTTTACTGCAGGATGAGGATCGAGGAAGCGGAATGGCTATAGATTCTAGGCTGCAGAAACACATTTGGTTATTTTGGATGTTGAGCCCGGGATGCGTCTGTGCTCCCGTGGCTATATATTTTGGCACCATTTGTATTACAGTGACGGTCGTTTACAGTTGATAGTGGAGTTCATGTGTACAGTTTACAGTGACGGTTTGTATTAGATACTCGGTATGTTGGTAATGTAGATATGTTTAGATGTTAGTACCTAATGCTCGGGAGTCTGATCATCAGACCGGTACGCTTGTATTTATTCTGCCTTGTTAACCACGTGGGTGGTTAACGGCGTTATAGCACCGAACCGTTTAGTTATTGTTTAGTTGTTATTTCTGCTGCGATTTCCAATTGTTGATAAGTGCGTAGTAGGGGTTATACCAAAAAGTGGTATCAGAGCGAAGTATCGCTCTGATGACTAAAATACCGAGCTTAGGAATATACCGAGTTAGGAAACCTAACCACAATTACCTAAGTGAACAGTTATGGGAAGGTTAACCACTAACTAAGTGTGGAGATACCTTATTGTTGGGAAGATGTCACAACCGTTGAACCGATAAGTGTGCAAGCATAATGCTAATGAATGTTCATGTGAATTCAGATGTCAGATCGACCGAGAGGTAGAGGCCGCGGGCGCGACATTGATGATACCGGGAACCAGGGGGAAAACCCTACGGCGCAGATCATGGCCGACGCTGTTGCGGCCGCCGTAGCCCAGATGGTCCCACAATTAGTAGCTGCGATGCAGCAGGGGTAACAGCCCGAAGTTCAACCACCACCGCCACCGCCTCGAGAGACCAACTGGGTCAAGGCATTGGCAGATCTGAGACCCCCGTCATTCAGTAGGGAGACCGACCCTGGTAAACTGGAGGCGTACATCTCCGAGATGGAGACCGCTTTCAAGACCTTGGATGTTCCTGCTGGTGCCAAGGTTCGACTTGCCGCTTACTACTTGAAGGGATCGGCACAACGTTGGTAGAAACTGGTAAGGGAGGGCAGAGTTGGTGATCCTACTTTCCAATGGAGGGAGTACACGGCCCTGCTGCGAGCCAAGTACTACCCGATCCATGTGCAAGTGGCTAAGCGCCTAGAGCTCGACAACTTGAGACAAGGGGATAAGATGACGGTTGATGAGTACTACTCTGCTTTCATCGGACTTATCCATCTGCTGCCGGATCTGGGTTACTCAGACCGGATCTTAGTGAACCGTTTCTATAACGGATTGAGCTACCGCCTACTCTACGGTATGGGGCCAAGCGGGTATACTACCTTGCAGGTAATGAACTACAATATGAAGTGAATAAGTGTGTGCAGTGTGTTGATGTAATTGTGAGTTTGAATTGCGGGGCATAACTAACACCCTAAATATAGGAGTGCTATCATGCCGCTGCTATTGTTGAGATCACCGTCCGTCTGAGGGACGAGGAGAATGCGCTCAAGCGCAAGGCCACGAGCGAGGGCCAAAGCACGCAAGGGCACGGGGGAGGAAAGAAGAAGAAGCCATACCCCCAGTCCCAAAAAGGACAGCAACAGGGTGGCAAAGGCCAAGTCCAGACCACCACTGCTGAGGAGCCTCTGCAGCTCACCTACGCATATGCGGCCAAGCCCTTACGCTCTTACCCACCCAAGGGTAATTAATAAAATTCAAATGTCGAATTCTGGTGGGTGTTGTTATTTTGTGAAGTATGTACTGAGTGTGTGATGTGTTAGCAGCTAGCACGGGCTATGGATCCGATCGACACTACTACTGCAGGTGGTGCAAAGGAGACCACCCAGGCAAGGACTGCAAGGGAGATGATGTACAGTGCCGATACTGCAAAAAGATGGGGCATCGTGACTACGAATGCTTCCAGAACCCGAATGGCAGAAACTACAGGCCTAAGGGGCAGTGGAAGGGTAAGGCCACCGTGACCACCGATGGCCCAAAGACGGCGAATCAGCCACCCCCAGATCAGAGGTACACAGATTCCCAGAAGGGGAAGGGGTCGGGATCCGGCAAGGCCGCCATGAATGTGGTGGACCGGTCTGAGGCGCCAGGGCCCTCTACTAGACCAGGTACCGCCTAAATTGTTGAGTGAAATAAGTGATCGCATACTGCATTTCATGCATGTGTGTTAGTGAGTTTAAGTAAACAACCATGTAAGTAAACAGTTAAAGTATAATGTGAGAACACCTAATTAGGTAATTTGAAAACTTAGGAACCTTCAATATTTGCTATCCAATCCAACCCACACCAAACCCTGAAGAAACCACCCTCAGCATCACCAACTTTCCAATGGAGCAATGTCAGGTCATCCAACCAAGTATGATACTCTTAAATGGATACCTAACACCGGAAGCACAAATCCACATTATCCGACGATGCGACGAACTGGGAGCAGCACCCGGAGGTTTCTATACACCCGAATACCCAAGCGGATCAAGAATGAAATTGAAGATGATGTGCATGGGTAAGGACTGGAATCCTTACACCAAGACATATCAAGACGTGCGAGTTGAAGATGGAGCAATTGTACCAAGTATACCTGAGGAGTTCCTTGCGGTCGTTAACCACGCCATGGGAATTGCTCAGCAAGTTGAATCAGATTCTATACCAAGTGTTAAAGCGGATTTATGTATAGTGAACTTCTACCAGAAGGGTGGACGGTTAGGGTTACACCAAAATAAGGACGAGTCACCCGAGTCTCTAAGTAAGGGAGTACCCGTGGTGTCTTGGTCCATTGGTGATACCGCAATGTTTATATATGGCGAGCAGAAGCGTGCTGATCTCGCAAGGAAGTTAGTGTTGAAATCAGGAGATGTGTTAATCATGGGTGGGCAGTCAAGGATGCTATATCATGGCATCAAGAAGATCAAACTGAATACCGCACCATCGGCAGTGATCAATGCCACACACATGAAACCCGGACGTTTGAATTTGACCTTCAGACAGTTTTAAAGCCTTGTATAATTATGTAATGTGTTAAACCAGTGTATGTTAAGGATGTTATGTATGCGATAGTTATGTCAACAGTGTAAACCAACGTATGTTGTAAGGAGTGTGTTAATGAATAAAGTGGAGTTGTTTGAAGTATGTCAACCGTGTTGTTACCAAATACTTATTAGTTTTCCAATGAATTAGGCTGTGCACTCGGAACGGGAGGTATACTGAGTGTCTACAATGAGGCAGAAGCCGGCAAGAGAGGGACAATCCTCACCGGTACCTTTCCAGTCAATGGCATGGACGCTTCGATCTTGTTCGACTCCGGAGCCTCACATACATTTATTTCGCTATCTTTTGCGAAGAGGCTGGGGTTAGACGGTGAAGAGATGTCTGACTTTCTAGTCACTCTCCCGTCGAAAGAGCGGATCAGGTGTACCCGCTACCACCGAGATGTTGTTGTACGAATCAGAGACGAAGAGTTTCCGATCGACTTGATAGAGTTCGAGGGACTTGGTTTTGATGTGATCATCGGGATGAACTGGTTGGAGCGGTACAAGGGCAGAATCCTGTGTGCCGAGCATAGTCTGCTTCTTCGGAGTCCGTCTAGGGTTACAATATCTTACCGCCAGAGGCCTAGGGAGCCTTCGACTCAGATCATCACCGCCATGGCTATGTATCGTGAACTATGACGAGGGAATGATGTATACCTCTGCCATGTCCAGGACATAGAGAGAGACCCGGAGTTTAGCCCAGATGTGCCGATAGTGTCGGAGTTTCCTGATGTATTTCCTAAGGTACTGCCGGGCATGCCGCCAGCACGGGAGGTTGAGTTTGAGATTGATTTGGTTCCGGGCACCGGACCAATTGCGAAGGCGCCCTATCGTATGGCTCCAGCAGAGATGACAGAGCTCAAGGAGCAGCTGAGAGACCTACTCGACAAGGGGTTTATCCGCCCTAGCGTTTCACCATGGGGAGCGCCGGTCCTCTTCGTGAAGAAGAAGGACGGTAGCCTCCGCCTCTACATCGACTATCGAGAGTTGAATGCAGTTACGGTGAAGAACCGTTATCCTTTACCACGCATCGACGACTTATTTGATCAGTTGAGAGGAGCATCAGTATTCTCCAAGATAGATCTCGATCCGGATACCATCAGATTGCCATCCGTGAGTGTAACACCCCTACTACTACGCACATAACATTACTTGAAATCGCAGCAGAATTTAAACAACTAAACAGTAACTAAACGATTGGTGCTACAACGCCGTCAACCACCCCGTGGTTAACAAGGCTGAATAAATACAAGTGTATCGGTCTGATGATCAGACTCCGAGCATAGAACTAATAACCACATATACATTAACATAAAACCGAGTGTTTACTTACATCCTCTCACGGTATACTATCACTGTAAACTGTTCGCAACCAAAATATATAACGCCACGGGAGCACAGGCGCATCCGGGCCACATCCAAAGTAATCAAAAGTAAACCTGCATCCTAGAATCTAAAGCCATTCCGCTTCTTCGATCCTCATCCTGCAGTAAAAGAAATATGGAGCCCCCGAGGGGGTCAGCAACCCTTGGCTGGTATGGTTAACGCGCCAGCCCATCGGCTACCGGGATGCGCGCAACTAATTGTCATGATGACATGGCATTCATTTTACAACACAACTTATACATATATAACATGGGTATTGTACAATATTACACCATCACACAAGAACAATTCCTTTTAGGAAGAGAACCAACACAGTTAGTCCCCATAGAGAGCCTAGAGAATGTTGCCATGCTCATGCTAAGCTCGTTACATAACTCGTTAGTCTGTTAGATTGAACGGATAACTTAACACAAGGTGCCTCGGATATAGTGATCCAAGCACACCGAAATAACACATAGTATGCCCTGTGGCCCGACGTGAGTTAGTAAAATAGCCTTGGTTAAGCTAAAGGGAGGTTGGAAACCAAATTGGAAAACAACCATAACATACAAAGAGAATCGAACCGGTTATGACATCGACTCCCATACTCACACGTGTGGCCGGAACAGACCGGACTCCTCACTTCCCCGTTAGCACTTGTTAGCAGTTCATTATTGAACTCAATACACAATTCACAATAATAGGTCGAGTCTTGTTAGACACACACAAGGGAAGAGAGAGTCATACTTAACAACATAATAATATTTAACAACTATAAACTCTTTACATGGTTTAATCTTACAAGGTCATAAACACACAGAAAACAAGCAACACACAAGCCGGTGTAAGCCGGTAGGCAACAGACTGCAAGAAAACCATACCTTGGTCCTTGCTTCGATTTGTTTCCACCGTAGGTCACTCCTATACATGATTAATAACGTCGGTTAATTAATTTATTTAACCTCAAATTTACTAAATGTTTAACATGATTATATGGCATGTTTTAATGTCTTAACTTATACTTGATCACCTACATTATACCCCCTAGGGTTTATTACTTAAGCCATTCTTGTTTTTTTTACAAGTTTAGGTCCGATCGACCTTACCGACCGACCTTACACAAGGTCGGTCCATTCCAGAACATATTACCGTCAAAATTTTCTACTCCGACCGACCTTGTAAGTTCGGTCGCATGTTCGGTCCATTCTCGAGAGTTTCTTCCCTTTGAAAATTCAGGCCTGACCGAACTTGTCAAGTCCGGTCCCATGTTCGGTCGATTCTAGAAACTTAATTCGTACACAAAATACAAGCCCGACCGAACTTGCAAGTCGGCCGCAAGGTCGGTCTGCCCCAGACCCTTATTTTCCATTGCCCATTCAACTCCAAACTTCTCCTAAGGCCTCCTAACAACATCATTGGTACACTTATATCCACATACAACACCCATGAAACTCATTATCTATCACCTTAAGCACTTACTCATTTCATACCGAAATTCCTAACACTTATATTATTTCCTCCTTAGTTTTCCAAGTGGTGTTTCATACCTATGATAACAACTATGCCAATAATATTTCCTCACCACTACAACATCATCTCCCAAGCACTTTTTCTTTCTAAGCAACTCCTTGAACATCTTACAAGTTTTATAACTCCCATGCAACAAATCACTTCATCCCTTTTTCACCAACAATGCACAAGTCCTAAATACAATCTTTTGCATTCTAAATCCTCTAAAACATTGCCTAAGCCCTTTTGACATCTTTAAACAACACAATGCATGTTTCTTCCACTAGTTGATCACCTTCCATACTAAACATTTCCTAGCTTACCAAACTCACTCTAAACCCTTAGAACTTCTTACTTCTTACCTAAATTTTGACATGGATTCTCCTAGAACATTACTAAGCCAAAACACATTGTTTTCTCCATTAAGCACACAAGAACACCTAAATTCAACAAGAACACTTTCACACACAAAGTTTCACCAAATTTACACTACATCACAATATAGTGCATAATTTAAATTGCATGGCACTTAGGCCCTTAAAATGCATGGCTCTTAGGCCCTTAAAGTGCATAACTCTTAAACACTGAATTTCCGCAATATATATGCCTTTGACCTGCAAATACACACAACAACACATATGTCCTTTTTCTAATCTCCTTGATAACATTTCACTAGGTCATTACCATTAGCTCTTTAAGTAGTTTTAACAAGCATTATAAGCTCATTTCCCCTAAGGCATTAAACACATTAGGTTAGCATGTTTACCTCTTTTCACACAAACTTCTTTCTTGTTTCCTTGTTTAAATTCGGCTAGGTATTTGATTCCTTGTCAACTACTAAACAATATACAAGCAATGTAATGAGTATACAAGCTCCAAGCTTAAACTCATTGTAAACCCTAGGTTTACATTGTTTCAAAAACATTAAGATAGTTGTTTTACCTTAGAACTTGAAGAGAGTTTGAATATCTATCAAGAGAGGACTCCACCTAGTCCTTGAAAGGTTGGAATGAAGCTAGAACAAAGCAATATAAAGTGCACCTTCAATGGGCATTTTCGGTCAACACAAAAAACATGGAGGAAATGAAGTTTTTATTTGAGATTCCTTACCTAGAAGCAAAGGAGAACAATAATATGTAGAAATATAAGCTCAAACTCCTTCAATGGTGGAACTCCATGGCACCGAAATGGTGGTCTTGAAGTTTTGAGAAGATAGGAATGAAGAGCTTGATGAGAGGAAGAGAATGGTGGTGTTTGTTTTTTATTTGGTTAAATGAGCTAGGAATTACAAGAGGTCAAGATGGAGTTTTGATGGAGGTGGTGTATACCGTGAGAGAGAGCAAGGAAATGGAGAAGGTGAAGTGTTGGAGACGGTGGGAATGCAAGAAAGAATGAAGCAAATGAGATAAGTCTTGCTTTAGAAGATATTGTACTTAATAAAGTAAATAGTAACTAAGTAGTCATCTTTTATTTACTTAACATATTAACAAGGGTGGTGAGTCACCACACCTTAAAACCGGCCCCAATAGTACTTAGGGGTACTTTAGTCTTTATTTGTCAATTTAATTACTTATAATAACATATGTTACAAACTAGCTTATAAAAGTTACTATTCATAAAAACAAGGCACATAGAAGTGAAATTTTTGATTTCCCATTGATATAGACTTACAAATGTGATACCATATAGTACACATGTTAATTAAAGAGTAATAATGGACATTTAGCCATTCAAAACTCATTTACAAGACAATTTTTCAAAAATGTGCTTTAAGACTCCTTAAAGCACATTTTGTGTTTTAACTTGTTTTCAAGCTTGGTTTTCTTTGCTAATTGGTTTAATATGTTCATTAGTATATAATAAGGTCTTGGTAAGTTCATTAGGTCTTAACCAAGCTTATCCCAAGCTTAGAGCACATTTTGGCCTTTATTGACCTTAAAGCACATTTTGTGTTTCCTATTGTTTAGATTTGATTACTAATGCTTCTAAGACTCTTTTTAGTCTTAATATACCATATTTAGGTGTTTAAACAACATACTAAGGTTTGGGGTATTTAATCTACCCCCTTAAAAAACTTTGTCCTCAAAGTTCATACTTCCACTATCCTAAATATTAGAACACGGAACACATATCAACAACACTTCCATAACAACATTAACAATCTTTACATTACATCGGACCAAGGTCCAAACAACAAACATCACAACATCATTCAGACTCAGCGATCTGTAACATAACAGGGTAACAACATAACAACACAACACAGACAATGTATCCAAATACATGTCATACACATAACCGAAACGGCTCTACCCCCCCTTAAATAGGGGTACGCCCCGTACCCTATACATACAAACACTAAGAAGTAAACAATGACGGGTACTTCGCCTTCATCTTATCTTCCAGCTCCCAAGTGGCCTCCTCAACGTCCTGGTTAGACCAGAGAACCTTCACCAGTCTCACAGACTTATGGCGAGTGTCTTGAGTCTTAGTATCCAGAATCCGTACCGGAGTCTCCACTGATCGCATGGTCGGCTCTAAAGTTAGCCTTTCAGGCTGAAGTACATGAGACGGTTGAGACATATATTTCTTCAACTGGGACACATGAAATACATCATGTACCTTGCCCAGCTCGGCGGGTAATTCAAGTCTGTAAGCTACCGGGCCGATCCGCTCCGTCACAACATATGGCCCCACATATTTCGGGCTCAACTTGCCTTTCTGGCCAAAATGAAACACTCCCTTCATGGGGGATACTCTCAAAATACCTGATCGCCCACGGCGAACTCCAGGTCACGTCTGCGCACATCTGCGTACGACTTCTGTCTATCCTGAGCTATCTTCATGTTAGCCTGGATCTGGCGAACTTCTGCCTGAACTTGCTCCAGATACTCTGGTCCTATAATGACCGTCTCACTCGACTCATCCCAGCATAATGGCGTGCGGCATGGTCTACCGTACAAGGCCTGGAAGGGAGACATCTTGATCGAGCATGGTAACTGTTTTGTAGCTAAACTCGATCAGATGTAACTTGTCAATCCAGCTGGTCTGAAAGTCAAGTGCACATGCACGTAACATATCCTCAAGTGTCTGGATGGTGCGCTCACTCTGACCATCTGTCTGTGGGTGAAACGCTGTACTCAATTTCAGTTCGGTACCCAATGCTTCTCGTGTAGACTTCCAATACCTCGATAAGAATCTGGTATCTCTGTCAGATACAATCGTTTTCGGTACCCCATGGTGCCGAACGATCTCTCTATCAAAGAGCTCTGCTAGTTTTGCCACTTTCCGGTGTCCTTCATCGGAATGAATCGGGCACCTTGGTCAGTCGGTCAACAACAACCCAAATCATATTCAGACCTCCCCTTGCAGGCGGAAGCCCTACTACGAAGTCCATAGAAATATCATGGAACTTCCACTCAGGCACTGGCATTGGCTGCACCATACCACCAGGCCGTCGGTGCTCAAACTTGACCTTCTGACAAGTGAGACACCTCAACACATAGTCATTCACATCCTTTTTCATTCCAGTCCACCAAAAATATCTTTTCATACCCTTATACATCTTTGAAGCTCCGGGGTGAATCAAAGTAGTAGAATAATGGGATTCACTCAATATGCGCTCCTTCAACTCAGCGCTACTCCTCGGTATACACAATCAGCCATTAAGCCTAATCAGGTCATCATCGTGGAGTCTGAAGTCGTACTTCTGACCCTCGAATGTGCCATCAATAAGCTTCTGTCTAATCTCCAACATGTACTGATCCGTCATCTGAGCACTCCGCACCTCTTCAACCAAGCTAGAATGAGAGACTAGCGAATGAAGAGAGTGTGCTCGGCGGCTCAGTGCGTCAGCTACCACATTTGCCTTACCCTCCTTATATTGCAGATTAATGTCATAGTCATTTAGAAATTCAACCCACCTTCTTTGTCTCATGTTCAACTCCTTCTGAGTGAACAAGTACTTTAAACTCTTGTGGTCAGAATAAATCGTCACACTTACCCCATACAAGTGATGTCGCCATAACTTCAGTGCGAAGACAATGGCCCCCAATTCTAAGTCATGGGTAGGGTAGTTCTCTTCATGCTTCTTCAGCTGTCGGGAGGCGTATGCTACGACCTTCCATGTTGCATCAACACAAACCCATACCTCTGCCTGATGCGTCGCAATAGACCTCAAAACCATCTGGACCGTCTGGTAAAGTCAGGACCGGTGCAGATGTCAGAGCATCCTTAAGACTCTGAAAAGAACTCTCACAGTCGATTTTCCACTCAAATGGTGCATCCTTTTTCATCAAGGAAGTCATCGGCTTTGAGACACTGGAGAAGTCCTTTACAAACCTCCTATAATAACCTGCCAGACCGAGGAAGCTCCTGATATCAGTAACTGTCTTCGGCCTAGGCCAGGTGCGCACTGCATCTATTTTTGCCGGATCAACAGCGATCCCGGCTTTAGAAATCACATGACCAAGAAAAGGATACTTGGTTCAACCAAAACTCACACTTTGAAAATTTCGCATACAACAGATTCTTTCTCAATGTTTGCAACACACTTCTCACGTGGCTTTCGTGCTCACCTCTCGATTTCGATTACACAAGAATATCGTCGATGAAGACTACCACTGACTTGTCCAACTGATCTTGGAACAAGCGGTTCATTAAGTCCATGAACTTAGCTGGTGCATTGGATAACCCAAACGGCATAACTGTAAACTCATAATGTCCATACCTAGTTCTGAATGCTGTCTTCTCGATATCACTGTCACGGATGGCAATCTGATGGTATCCGGATCGTAGATCTATCTTGGAGAATACTAATGCTCCCCTCAACTGATCAAATAGATCGTCGATGCGTGGTAAAGGGTAACGGTTCTTCACCGTAACTGCATTCAGCTCTCGATAGTCAATACACAGGCGGAGGCTACCGTCCTTCTTCTTCACGAAGAGGACCGGCGCTCCCCATGGTGAAACGCTAGGGCGGATAAACCCCTTGTCGAGTAGGTCTCTCAGCTGCTCCTTGAGCTCAGTCATCTCTGCTGGAGCCATACGATAGGGCGCCTTCGCAATTGGTCCGGTGCCCGGAACCAAATCGATCTCAAATTCAACTTCCCGTGCTGGCGGCATGCCCGACAGTTCCTTAGGAAATACATCAGGAAACTCCGACACTACCGGTACATCAGGACTAAACTCTGGGTCTCTCTCTATGTCTTGGACATAGCAGAGGTATACATCACTCCCTCGTCGCAATTCACGATACATAGCCATGGCGGTGATGATCTGAGTCGAAGGCTCCCTGGGCCTCTGACGGTAAGATATGGTAACCCCAGACGGACTCCGAAGCAGCAGTCGATGCTCGGCACACAGGATTCTGCCCTTGTACCGCTCCAACCAGTTCATCCCGATAATCACATCAAAACCAAGTCCGTCGAACTCTATCAAGTCGATCGGAAACTCTTCACCTCTGATTCTCACAACAACATCTCGGTGGTAGCGGGTACACCTGATCCACTCTTTCGACGGGAGAGTGACTAGGAAGTCTGGCATCTCATCACCGTCTAACCCCAGCCTCTTCGCAAAGGATAGCGAAATAAATGTATGAGAGGCTCCGGAGTCGAACAAGATCGAAGCGTCCACGCCATTGACTAGAAAGGTACCAGTGAGGATTGTGCCACTCCTGCCGGCTTCTGCCTCGTTGCAGACACTCAGTATACCTCCCGTTCCGAGTGCACAGCCTAATTCATTGGCAAACTAATAAGTATTGGGTAACAACACGGTTTATATGCTTCAAACAACTCCACTTTATTCATTAACACACTCTTTTTACAACATTTGTTGGCTTATACTGTCGCCATAATTAACACTTACAACATCCTTAACATACACTGGTTTATCACATCACATAATTATACAAGGCTTAAAACTGTCTGAAGGTCAAATTCAAACGTCCAGGTTTCATGTGTGTGGCATTGATCACTACTGACGGTGCGGTATTCAGTTTGATCTTCTTGATGCCATGATATAGCATCCTTGACTGCCCACTCATGATTAACACGTCTCCTGATTTCAACACTAGCTTCTTTGCGAGATCAGCACGCTTCTGCTCGCCATACACAAACACTACGGTATTACCTATGGACCAAGACACCACGGGTACTCCCTTACTTAGAGACTCGGGTGACTCGTCCTTGTCTTGGTGTAACCCTAACCGTCCACCTTTCTGGTAGAAGTTCACAATGCATAGATCTGCTTTCACATTTGGAATTGAATCCGTTTCAACTTGTTGAGCAATTCCCACGGCGTGGTTAACGACCGCAAGGAACTCCTTAGGTATACTTGGTACAGTTGCTCCATCTTCAGTTCGCACTTCTTGATATGTCTTGGTGTAAGGATTCCAGTCCTTACCCATGCACATCATCTTCAATTTCATTCTTGATCCGCTCGGGTATTCGGGTGTGTAGAAACCTCCTGGTGCTGCTCCAAGTTCGTTGCATCGTCTGATGACATGGATTTGTGCTTCCGGTGTCAGGTATCCATTTAAGAGTACCATACCTGGTTGGATGACCTGACATTGCTCCATTGGAAAGTCGGTGATGCCGATGGTAGTTTCTTCAGGGTTTGGTGTGGGTGGGATTGGATAACATATATTGAAGGTTCCTTTAAGTTTAGAGTATCCTAATCAGGTGACTTTCACACTATACTTTAATTATTTACTCACATGGTTGTTTACTTAAACTCACTAACACATGCATGAAATGCGGTATGCAAACACTTATTTCACTCAATAGTTTAGGCGGTACCTGGTCTAGAAGAGGGCCCTGGCGCCTCAGACCGGTCCACGACATTCAGGGCGGCCTTGCCGGACCCCGACCCCTTCCCCTTTGGGAATCTGTGTACCTCTGATCTGGGGTGGCTGATTCGCGTCTTCGGGCCATCGGTGGTCGCAGTGGCCTTACCCTTCCATTGCCCCTTGGGCCTGTAGTTTCTACTGTTCGGGTTCTGCCAGCACTCATAGTCGCGGTGACCCATCTTTTTGCAGTATCGGCACTGCACATCATTACCCTTGCAGTCCTTGCCGGGATGGTCTCCGTTACACCACTTGCAGTAATAGTGGCGCTCCGGTCCAGAGCCCGTGCTGGCTGCTAACACATCACACACTCAGTACATACTTCACAAGTTAATAACACACACTAGATTTTGGTATTGAAATTTGTTAATTACCCTTGGGTGGGTAAGAACGTAGGGGCTTGGCCGCATACGTATAGGTGAGCTGCAGAGGCTCCTCAGTAGTGGTGGTCTGGGTCTGGCCCTTGCCACCCTGTTGCTGTCCCTTCTGGGACTGGGGTATGACTTCTTCTTCTTTCCTCCCCATTGCCCTTGCGTGCCTTGGCCCTCGTTCATGGCCTTGCGCTTGAGCACACTCTCCTCGTCCCACAGACGGATGGTGATCTCCACAATTGCAGCGGCATGGTAGCACTCCTATATTTAGGGTGTCAGTTATGCCCTGCCAAACAAATTTACATCACATTAACACATTGTACATACTTATTCACGTCACACTATAGTCCCATTACCTGCAAAGTAGTATATCCGGTTGGCCCCATGCCATAGCGTAGGCGGTAGCTCAGTCCGTTGTAAAAACGGTTCACAAGAATCCGGTCTGAGTAACCCAGATCCGGTAGCAGGTGGATAAGTCCGATGAAGGCTGAGTAGTACTCATCTACCGTCATCTTATCCCCTTGCCTCAGATTGTCCAACTCCAGGCGCTTGGCCTCTTGCACGTGTATCGGGTAGTACTTGGCTCGCAGCAGAGCCGTGTACTCCCTCCACTGAAAGGTCGGGTCAGCAACTCTGCCCTCCCGTACTAGCTTCCACCAGCTCTGTGCCGAACCCTTCAAGTAGTATGCAGCAAGTCGAACCTTGACCTCCTCAGGTACTGCTAAGGTCTCGAAGGCGGTCTCCATCTCGGAGATGTACGCCTCCAGCTTACGAGGGTTGGTCTCTCCACTAAATGATGGTGGCCTCAGATCAGCCAACGCCTTGACCCAGTTGGTCTCTCGTGGCGGTGGTGGTGGTGGTTGAACTCCGGGCTGTTGCCCTTGCTGCATCGCAGCTACTATTTGGGGTACCATCTGGGCTACGACGGCTGCTACTGCCTCAGCCATAACCTGAGCCGTAGTATTCTCACCCTGGTCACCCGTATCTCCATTGCCGTGTCCACGGCCTCTACCTCTTGGTCGACCTGACATCTGAATTCACATGAACATTCATTAGCAATATGCTTGCACACTTATCGGTCCAACGGTTGTAACGTTTTTCCCGACCATAAGGTATTCCCACACTTAGTTAGTGGTTAACCTTTCCATAATTGTTCACTTAGGTATCTGTAGTTAGGTTTCCTAACTCGGTATATCCCTAAGCTCGGTATTCTAGTCATCAGAGCGATACTTCGCTCTGATACCACTTTTTGTAACACCCCTACTACGCACATAACATTACTTGAAATCGCAGCAGAATTTAAACAACTAAACAGTAACTAAACGATTGGTGCTACAACGCCGTCAACCACCCACGTGGTTAACAAGGCTGAATAAATACAAGTGTATCGGTCTGATGATCAGACTCCCGGGCATAGAACTAATAACCACATATACATTAACATAAAACCGAGTGTTTACTTACATCCTTCACGGTATACTATCACTGTAAACTGTTCGCAACCAAAATATATAACGCCATGGGATCACAGGCGCATCCCGGGCCAACATCCAAAAGTAATCAAAAGTAAACCTGCATCCTAGAATCTAAAGCCATTCCGCTTCTTCGATCCTCATCCTGCAGTAAAAGAAATATGGAGCCCCCGAGGGGGTCAGCAACCCTTGGCTGGTATGGTTAACGCACAGCCCATCGGCTACCGGGATGCGTGCAACTAATTGTCATGATGACATGGCATTCATTTTAAAACACACAACTTATACATATATCATAACATGGGTATTGTACACAACATTACACGCATCACACAAGAACAATTCCTTTTAGGAAGAGAACCAACACAGTTAGTCCCCATAGAGAGCCTAGAGAATGTTGCCATGCTCATGCTAAGCTCGTTACATAACTCGTTACCGTCTGTTAGATTGAACGGATAACTTAACACAAGGTGCCTCGGATATAGTGATCCAAGCACACCGAAATAACACATAGTATGCCCCTGTGGCCCGACGTGTGGCAGTAAAATAGCCTTGGTTAAGCTAAAGGGAAGGTTGGAAACCAAATTGGAAAACAACCATAACATATAAAGAGAATCGAACCGGTTATGACATCGACTCCCATACTCACACACGTGACCGGAACAAACCGGACTCCTCACTTCCCCCGTTAGCACTTGTTAACAGTTCATTATTGAACTCAATACACAATTCACAATAATAGGTCGAGTCTTGTTAGACACACACAAGGGAAGAGAGAGTCATACTTAACAACATAATAATATTTAACAACTATAAACTCTTTACATGGTTTAATCTTACAAGGTCATAAACACACAGAAAATAAGCAACACACAAGCCGGTGTAAACCGGTAGGCAACAGACCGCAAGAAAACCATACCTTGGTCCTTGCTTCGATTTGTTTCCACCGTAGGTCACTCCTATACATGATTAATAACGTCGGTTAATTAATTTATTTAACCTCAAATTTACTAAATGTTTAACATGATTATATGGCATGTTTTAATGTCTTAACTTATACTTGATCACCTACATTATACCCCCTAGGGTTTATTACTTAAGCCATTCTTGTTTTTTTTTTACAAGTTTAGGTCCGACCGACCTTACACAAGGTCGGTCCATTCCAGAACATATTACCGTCAAAATTTTCTACTCCGACCGACCTTGTAAGTTTGGTCGCATGTTCGGTCCATTCCCGAGAGTTTCTTCCCTTTGAAAATTCAGGCCCGACCGAACTTGTCAAGTCCGATCCCTTGTTCGGTCGATTCCAGAAACTTAATTCGTACGCAAAATACAAGCCCGACCGACCTTGCAAGTCCGGTCCCCAAGGTCGGTCCATTCCAGAAACCAATTCTCGCAGGGTAAACTGGGCTCGACCGACCTTGGCAAGTTCGGCCGCAAGGTCGGTCTGCCCCAGACCCTTATTTTCCATTGCCCATTCAACTCCAAACTTCTCCTAAGGCCTCCTAATGTTTTCTAACATCATTTGATACACTTATATCCACATACAACACCCATGAAACTCATTATCTATCACCTTAAGCACTTACTCATTTCATACCAAAATTCCTAACACTTATATTATTTCCTCCTTACTTTTCCAAGTGGTGTTTCATACCTATGATAACAACTATGCCAATAATATTTCCTCATCACTACAACATCATCTCCCAAGCATTTTTTCTTTCTAAGCAACTCCTTGAACATCTTACAAGTTTTATAACTCCCATGCAACAAATCACTTCATCCCTTTTCACCAACATGCACAAGTCCTAAATACAATCTTTGCATTCTAAATCCTCTAAAACATTGCCTAAGCCCTTTTGACATCTTTAAACAACTCAATGCATGTTTCTTCCCCACTAGTTGATCACCTTCCATACTAACATTTCCTAGCTTACCAAACTCACTCTAAACCCTTAGAACTTCTGCTTCTTACCTAAATTTTGACATGGATTCTCCTAGAACATTACTAAGCCAAACACATTGTTTTCTCCATTAAGCACACAAGAACACCTAAATTCACCAAGAACACTCTCACACACAAAGTTTCACCAAATTTACACTACATCACAATATAGTGCATAATTTAAATTGCATGGCACTTAGGCCCTTAAAATGCATGGCTCTTAGGCCCTTAAAGTGCATAACTCTTAAACACTGAATTTCCATAATTATATTGCCTTTGACCTGCAAATACACACAACAACACATATGTCCTTTTTCTAATCTCCTTGATAACATTTCATTGGTCATTACCATTAGCTCTTTAAGTAGTTTTAACAAGCATTAAAGCTCATTTCCCCTAAGGCATTAACCATTAGTTAGCATGTTTAACCTATCTTTTCACACAAACTTCTTTCTTGTTTCCTTGTTTAAATCGGCTAGGTATTTGATTCCTTGTCAACTACTAAACAATATACAAGCAATGTAATGAGTATACAAGCTCCAAGCTTAAACTCATTGTAAACCCTAGGTTTACATTGTTTCAAAAACATTAAGATAGTTGTTTTACCTTAGAACTTGAAGAGAGTTTGAATATCTATCAAGAGAGGACTCCACCTAGTCCTTGAAAGGTTGGAATGAAGCTAGAACAAAGCAATATAAAGAGCACCTTCAATGGGCATTTTCGGTCAACAACAAAACATGGAGGAAATGAAGTTTTTATTTGAGATTCCTTACCTAGAAGCAAAGGAGAACAATAATATGTAGAAATATAAGCTCAAACTCCTTCAATGGTGGAACTCCATGGCACCGAAATGGTGGTCTTGGAGTTTTGAGAAGATAGGAATGAAGAGCTTGATGAGAGGAAGAGAATGGTGGTGTTTGTTTTTTATTTGGTTAAATGAGCTAGGAATTACAAGAGGTCAAAGATGGAGTTTTGATGGAGGTGGTGTATTACCGTGAGAGAGAGCAAGGAAATGGAGAAGGTGAAGTGTTGGAGACGGTGGGAATGCAAGAAAGAATGAAGCAAATGAGATAAGTCTTGCTTTTAGAAGATATTTGTACTTAATAAAGTAAATAGTAACTAAGTAGTCATTTTATTTACTTAACATATTAACAAGGGTGGTGAGTCACCACACCTTAAAAACCGGCCCCCAATAGTACTTAGGGGTACTTTAGTCTTTATTTGTCAATTTAATTACTTATAATAACATATGTTACAAACTAGCTTATAAAAGTTACTATTCATAAAAACAAGGCACATAGAAGTGAAATTTTTGATTTCCCATTGATATAGACTTCCAAATGTGATACCATATAGTACACATGTTAATTAAAGAGTAATGATGGACATTTAGCCATTCAAAACTCATTTACAAGACAATTTTTCAAAAATGTGCTTTAAGACTCCTTAAAGCACATTTTGTGTTTTAACTTGTTTTCAAGCTTGGTTTTCTTTGCTAATTGGTTTAATATGTTCATTAGTATATAATAAGGTCTTGGTAAGTTCATTAGGTCTTAACCAAGCTTATCCCAAGCTTAGAGCACATTTTGGCCTTTATTGACCTTAAAGCACATTTTGTGTTTCCTATGTTTAGATTTTTACTAATGCTTCTAAGACTCTTTTTAGTCTTAATATACCATATTTAGGTGTTTAAACAACATACTAGGTTTGGGGTATTTCAATCTACCCCCCTTAAAAGAACTTTGTCCCCAAAGTTCATACTTCCACATATCCTAAATATTAGAACACGGGAACACATATCAACAACACTTCCATAACAACATTAACAACATCTTTACATTACATCGGACACAAGGTCCAAACAACAAAACATCACAACATCATTCAGACTCAGCGGTCTGTAACATAACAGGGTAACAACATAACAACACAACACAGACAATGTATCCAAATACATGTCATACACATAACCGAAACGGCTCTACCCCCCTTAAATAGGGGTACGCCCCGTACCCTATACATACAAACACTAAGAAGTAAACAATGACGGGTACTTCGCCTTCATCTTATCTTCCAGCTCCCAAGTGGCCTCCTCAACGTCCTGGTTAGACCAGAGAACCTTCACCAGTCTCACAGACTTATGGCGAGTGTCTCGAGTCTTAGTATCCAGAATCCGTACCGGAGTCTCCACTGATCGCATGGTCGGCTCTAAGTTTAGCCTTTCAGGCTGAAATACATGAGACGGATGAGACATATATTTCTTCAACTGGGACACATGAAATACATCATGTACCTTGCCCAGCTCGGCGGGTAAATCAAGTCTGTAAGCTACCGGGCCGATCCGCTCCGTCACAACATATGGCCCCACATATTTCGGGCTCAACTTGCCTTTCTGGCCAAAACGAAACACTCCCTTCATGGGGGATACTCTCAAAAATACCTGATCGCCCACGGCGAACTCCAGGTCACGTCTGCGCACATCTGCGTACGACTTCTGTCTATCCTGAGCTGTCTTCATGTTAGCCCGGATCTGGCGAACTTCTGCCTGAACTTGCTCCAGATACTCTGGTCCTATAATGACCGTCTCACTCGACTCATCCCAGCATAATGGCGTGCGGCATGGTCTACCGTACAAGGCCTGGAAGGGAGACATCTTGATCGAAGCATGGTAACTGTTGTTGTAGCTAAACTCGATCAGATGTAACTTGTCAATCCAGCTGGTCTGAAAGTCAAGTGCACATGCACGTAACATATCCTCAAGTGTCTGGATGGTGCGCTCACTCTGACCATCTGTCTGTGGGTGAAACGCTGTACTCAATTTCAGTTCGGTACCCAATGCTTCTCGTGTAGACTTCCAATACCTCGATAAGAATCTGGTATCTCTGTCAGATACAATCGTTTTCGGTACCCCATGGTGCCGAACAATCTCTCTATCAAAGAGCTCTGCTAGTTTTGCCACTTTCCAGGTGTCCTTCATCGGAATGAATCGGGCCACCTTGGTCAGTCGGTCAACAACAACCCAAATCATATTCAGACCTCCCCTTGCAGGCGGAAGCCCTACTACGAAGTCCATAGAAATATCATGGAACTTCCACTCAGGCACTGGCATTGGCTGCACCATACCACCAGGCCGTCGGTGCTCAAACTTGACCTTCTGACAAGTGAGACACCTCAACACATAGTCATTCACATCCTTTTTCATTCCAGTCCACCAAAAATATCTTTTCATACCCTTATACATCTTTGAAGCTCCGGGGTGAATCGAAGTAGTAGAACAATGGGATTCACTCAATATGCGCTCCTTCAACTCAGCGCTACTCCTCGGTATACACAATCGGCCATTAAGCCTAATCAGGTCATCATCGTGGAGTCTGAAGTCGTACTTCTGACCCTCGAATGTGCCATCAATAAGCTTCTGTCTAATCTCCAACATGTACTGATCCGTCATCTGAGCACTCCGCACCTCTTCAACCAAGCTAGAATGAGAGACTAGCGAATGGAGAGAGTGTCGGCTCGGCGTCAGCTACCACATTTGCCTTACCCTCCTTATATTGCAGATTAATGTTAGTCATTTAGAAATTCAACCCACCTTCTTTGTCTCATGTTCAACTCCTTCTGAGTGAACAAGTACTTTAAACTCTTGTGGTCAGAATAAATCGTCACACTTACCCCATACAAGTGATGTCGCCATATCTTCAGTGCGAAGACAATGGCCCCCAATTCTAAGTCATGGGTAGGGTAGTTCTCTTCATGCTTCTTCAGCTGTCGGGAGGCGTATGCTACGACCTTCCCGTGTTGCATCAACACACAACCCATACCTCTGCCTGATGCGTCGCAATAGACCTCAAAACCATCTGGACCGTCTGGTAAAGTCAGGACCGGTGCAGATGTCAGAGCATCCTTGAGACTCTGAAAAGAACTCTCACAGTCGACTGTCCACTCGAATGGTGCATCCTTTTTCATCAAGGAAGTCATCGGCTTCGAGACACTGGAGAAGTCCTTTACAAACCTCCTATAATAACCTGCCAGACCGAGGAAGCTCCTGATATCGGTAACTGTCTTCGGCCTAGGCCAGGTGCGCACTGCATCTATCTTTGCCGGATCAACAGCGATCCCGGCTTCAGAAATCACATGACCAAGAAAGGATACTTGGTTCAACCAAAACTCACACTTTGAAAATTTCGCATACAACTGATTCTTTCTCAATGTTTGCAACACACTTCTCAGGTGGCTTTCGTGCTCACCTCTCGATTTCGAGTACACAAGAATATCGTCGATGAAGACTACCACTGACTTGTCCAACTGATCTTGGAACAAGCGGTTCATTAAGTCCATGAACTTAGCTGGTGCATTGGATAACCCAAACGGCATAACTGTAAACTCATAATGTCCATACCTAGTTCTGAATGCTGTCTTCTCGATATCACTGTCACGGATGGCAATCTGATGGTATCCGGATCGTAGATCTATCTTGGAGAATACTGATGCTCCCCTCAACTGATCAAATAGATCGTCGATGCGTGGTAAAGGGTAACGGTTCTTCACCGTAACTGCATTCAGCTCTCGATAGTCAATACACAGGCGGAGGCTACCGTCCTTCTTCTTCACGAAGAGGACCGGCGCTCCCCATGGTGAAACGCTAGGGCGGATAAACCCCTTGTCGAGTAGTCTCTCAGCTGCTCCTTGAGCTCAGTCATTCTGCTGGAGCCATACGATAGGGCGCCTTCGCAATTGGTCCGGTGCCCGGAACCAAATCGATCTCAAACTCAACTTCCCGTGCTGGCGGCATGCCCGCAGTTCCTTAGGAAATACATCAGGAAACTCCGACACTACCGGCACATCAGGACTAAACTCTGGGTCTCTCTCTATGTCTTGGACATAGCAGAGGTATACATCACTCCCTCGTCGAATTCACGATACATAGCCATGGCGGTGATGATCTGAGTCGAAGGCTCCCTGGGCCTCTGGCGGTAAGATATGGTAACCCCAGACGGACTCCGAAGAAGCAGTCGATGCTCGGCACACAGGATTCTGCCCTTGTACCGCTCCAACCAGTTCATCCCGATAATCACATCAAAACCAAGTCCGTCGAACTCTATCAAGTCGATCGGAAACTCTTCACCTCTGATTCTCACAACAACATCTCGGTGGTAGCGGGTACACCTGATCCGCTCTTTCGACGGGAGAGTGACTAGGAAGTCTGGCATCTCATCACCGTCTAACCCCAGCCTCTTCGCAAAGGATAGCGAAATAAATGTATGAGAGGCTCCGGAGTCGAACAAGATCGAAGCGTCCACGCCATTGACTGGAAAGGTACCGGTGAGGATTGTGCCGCTCCTGCCGGCTTCTGCCTCATTGCAGACACTCAGTATACCTCCCGTTCCGAGTGCACAGCCTAATTCATTGGCAAACTAATAAGTATTGGGTAACAACACGGTTTATATGCTTCAAACAACTCCACTTTATTCATTAACACACTCTTTTTACAACATTCGTTGGCTTATACTGTCGCCATAATTAACACTTACAACATCCTTAACATACACTGGTTTATCACATCACATAATTATACAAGGCTTAAAACTGTCTGAAGGTCAAATTCAAACGTCCGGGTTTCATGTGTGTGGCATTGATCACTGCCGACGGTGCGGTATTCAGTTTGATCTTCTGATGCCATGATATAGCATCCTTGACTGCCCACCCATGATTAACACATCTGATTTCAACACTAGCTTCTTTGCGAGATCAGCACGCTTCTGCTCGCCATACACAAACACTGCGGTATCACCAATGGACCAAGACACCACGGGTACTCCCTTACTTAGAGACTCGGGTGACTCGTCCTTATCTTGGTGTAAACCTAACCGTCCACCTTTCTGGTAGAAGTTCACAATGCATAGATCTGCTTTCACATTTGGAATTGAATCCGTTTCAACTTGAGCAATTCCCACGGCGTGGTTAACGACCGCAAGGAACTCCTCAGGTATACTTGGTACAGTTGCTCCATCTTCAGCTCGCACTTCTTGATATGTCTTGGTGTAAGGGTTCCAGTCCTTACCCATGCACATCATCTTCAATTTCATTCTTGATCCGCTCGGGTATTCGGGTGTGTAGAAACCTCCTGGTTTTGCTCCAAGTTCGTTGCATCGTCTGATGAATGGATTTGTGCTTCCGGTGTCAGGTATCCATTTAAGAGTACCATACCTGGTTGGATGACCTGACATTGCTCCATTGGAAAGTCGGTGATGCCGATGGTAGTTTCTTCAGGGTTTGGTGGGGTGGGATTGGATAACATATATTGAAGGTTCCTTTAAGTTTAGAATTCCTAATAGGTGACTTTCACACTATACTTTAATTTTACTCACATGGTTGTTTACTTAAACTCACTAACACACATGCATGAAATGCGGTATGCAAACACTTATTTCACTCAATAGTTTAGGCGGTACCTGGTCTAGAAGAGGGCCCTGGCGCCTCAGACCGGTCCACCACATTCAGGGCGGCCTTGCCGGACCCCGACCCCTTCCCCTTCTGGGAATCTGTGTACCTCTGATCTGGGGGTGGCTGATTCGCCGTCTTCGGGCCATCGGTGGTCGCAGTGGCCTTACCCTTCCATTGCCCCTTGGGCCTGTAGTTTCTACTGTTCGGGTTCTGCCAGCACTCATAGTCGCGGTGACCCATCTTTTTGCAGTATCGGCACTGCACATCATTACCCTTGCAGTCCTTGCCGGGATGGTCTCCGTTACACCACTTGCAGTAATAGTGGCGCTCCGGTCCAGAGCCCGTGCTAGCTGCTAACACATCACACACTCAGTACATACTTCACAAGTTAATAACACACACTAGATTTCGGTATTGAAATTTGTTAATTACCCTTGGGTGGGTAAGAACGTAGGGGCTTGGCCGCATACGCATAGGTGAGCTGCAGAGGCTCCTCAGCAGTGGTGGTCTGGGTCTGGCCCTTGCCACCCTGTTGCTGTCCTTTCTGGGACTGGGGGTATGACTTCTTCTTCTTTCCTCCCCATTGCCCTTGCGTGCCTTGGCCCTCGTTCATGGCCTTGCGCTTGAGCGCACTCTCCTCGTCCCTCAGACGGACGGTGATCTCCACAATTGCAGCGGCATGGTAGCACTCCTATATTTAGGGTGTCAGTTATGCCCCGCCAAACAAATTCACATCACATTAACACATTGTACATACTTATTCACATCACACTGTAGTCCCATTACCTGCAAAGTAGTATATCCAGTTGGCCCCATGCCATAGCGTAGGCGGTAGCTCAGTCCGTTGTAGAAACGGTTCACAAGAATCCGGTCTGAGTAACCCAGATCCGGTAGCAGGTGGATAAGTCCGATGAAGGCTGAGTAGTACTCATCTACCGTCATCTTATCCCCTTGCCTCAGATTGTCCAACTCCAGGCGCTTGGCCTCTTGCACGTGTATCGGGTAGTACTTGGCTCGCAGCAGAGCCGTGTACTCCCTCCACTGAAAGGTCGGGTCAGCAACTCTGCCCTCCCGTACTAGCTTCCACCAGCTCTGTGCCGAACCCTTCAAGTAGTATGCGGCAAGTCGAACCTTGACCTCCTCAGGCACGCTAAGGTCTCGAAGGCGGTCTCCATCTCGGAGATGTAGCCTCCAGCTTACGAGGGTCGGTCTCCACTAAAGATGGTGGCCTCAGATCAGCCAACGCCTTGACCCAGTTGGTCTCTCGTGGCGTGGGGTGGTGGTGGTTGAACTCCGGGCTGTTGCCCTTGCTGCATCGCAGCTACTATTGGGGTACCATCTGGGCTACGGCGGCTGCTACTGCCTCAGCCATAACCTGAGCCGTAGTATTCTCGCCCTGGTCACCCGTATCTCCATTGCCGTGTCCACGGCCTCTACCTCTCGGTCGACCTGACATCTGAATTCACATGAACATTCATTAGCAATATGCTTGCACACTTATCGGTCCAACGGTTGTAATCTTTTCCCGACCATAAGGTATTCCCACACTTAGTTAGTGGTTAACCTTTCCATAACTGTTCTTAGGTACTGTAGTTAGGTTTCCTAACTCGGTATTCCTAAGCTCGGTATTCTAGTCATCAGAGCGATACTTCGCTCTGATACCACTTTTTGTAACACCCCTACTACGCACATAACATTACTTGAAATCGCAGCGGAATTTAAACAACTAAACAGTAACTAAACGATTGGTGCTACAACGCCGTCAACCACCCACGTGGTTAACAAGGCTGAATAAATACAAGTGTATCGGTCTGATGATCAGACTCCCGAGCATAGAACTAATAACCACATATACATTAACATAAACCGAGTGTTTACTTACATCCTTCACTGTATACTATCACTGTAAACTGTTCGCAACCAAAATATATAACGCCACGGGAGCACAGGCGCATCCCGGGCCAACATCCAAAAGTAATCAAAAGTAAACCTGCATCCTAGAATCTAAAGCCATTCCGCTTCTTCGATCCTCATCCTGCAGTAAAAGAAATATGGAGCCCCCGAGGGGGTCAGCAACCCTTGGCTGGTATGGTTAACGCGCAGCCCATCGGCTACCGGGATGCGCGCAACTAATTGTCATGATGACATGGCATTCATTTTAAAACACACAACTTATACATATATCATAACATGGGTATTGTACACAACATACACCATCACACAAGAACAATTCCTTTTAGGAAGAGAACCAACACAGTTAGTCCCCATAGAGAGCCTAGAGAATGTTGCCATGCTCATGCTAAGCTCGTTACATAACTCGTTACCGTCCTGTTAGATTGAACGGATAACTTAACACAAGGTGCCTCGGATATAGTGATCCAAGCACCGAAATAACACATAGTATGCCCCTGTGGCCCGACGTGAGCAGTAAAATAGCCTTGGTTAAGCTAAAGGGAAGGTTGGAAACCAAATTGGAAAACAACCATAACATACAAAGAGAATCGAACCGGTTATGACATCGACTCCCATACTCACACGTGGCCGGAACAGACCGGACTCCTCACTTCCCCGTTAGCACTTGTTAGCAGTTCATTATTGAACTCAATACACAATTCACAATAATAGGTCAAGTCTTGTTAGACACACACAAGGGAAGAGAGAGTCATACTTAACAACATAATAATATTTAACAACTGTAAACTCTTTACATGGTTTAATCTTACAAGTCATAAACACACAGAAAAAAGCAACACACAAGCCGGTGTAAACCGGTAGGCAACAGACTGCAAGAAAACCATACCTTGGTCCTTGCTTCGATTTGTTTCCACCGTAGGTCACTCCTATACATGATTAATAACGTCGGTTAATTAATTTATTTAACCTCAAATTTACTAAATGTTTAACATGATTATATGACATGTTTTAATGTCTTAACTTATACTTGATCACCTACATTATACCCCCTAGGGTTTATTACTTAAGCCATTCTTGTTTTTTTTTTTACAAGTTTAGGTCCGACCGACCTTACACAAGGTCGGTCCATTCCAGAACATATTACCGTCAAAATTTTCTACTCCGACCGACCTTGTAAGTTCGGTCGCATGTTCGGTCCATTCCCGAGAGTTTCTTCCCTTTGAAAATTCAGGCCCGACCGAACTTGCCAAGTCCGGTCCCATGTTCGGTGGATTCCAGAAACTTAATTCGTACCAAAATACAAGCCCGACCGACCTTGCAAGTCCGGTCCCCAAGGTCGGTCCATTCCAGAAACCAATTCTCGCAGGGTAAACTGGGCTCGACCGACCTTGGCAAGTTCGGCCGCAAGGTCGGTCTGCTCCAGACCCTTATTTTCCATTGCCCATTTAACTCCAAACTTCTCCTAAGGCCTCCTAATGTTTTCTAACATCATTTGGTACACTTATATCCCATACAACATTCATGAAACTCATTATCTATCACCTTAAACACTTACTCATTTCATACCAAAATTCCTAACACTTATTTTTCCTCCTTAGTTTTCCAAGTGGTGTTTCATACCTATGATAACCACTATGCCAATAATATTTCCTCACCACTACAACATCATCTCCCAAGCATTTTTTCTTTCTAAGCAACTCCTTGAACATCTTACAAGTTTTATAACTCCCATGCAACAAATCACTTCATCCCTTTTTCACCAACAATGCAAGTCCTAAATACAATTTTTGCATTCTAAATCCTCTAAAACATTGCCTAAGCCCTTTTGACATCTTTAAACAACTCAATGCATGTTTCTTCCACTAGTTGATCACCTTCCATACTAAACATTTCCTAGCTTACCAAACTCACTCTAAACCCTTAGAACTTCTTGCTTCTTACCTAAATTTTGACATAGGTTCTCCTAGAACATTACTAAACCAAAACACATTGTTTTCTCCATTAAGCACACAAGAACACCTAAATTCACCAAGAACACTCTCACACACAAAGTTTCACCAAATTTACACTACATCACAATATAGTGCATAATTTAAATTGCATGGCACTTAGGCCCTTAAAATGCATGGCTCTTAGGCCCTTAAAGTGCATAACTCTTAAACACTGAATTTCCATAATATATATGCCTTTGACCTGCAAATACACACAACAACACATATGTCCTTTTTCTAATCTCCTTGATAACATTTCATTAGGTCATTACCATTAGCTCTTTAAGTAGTTTTAACAAGCATTATAAGCTCATTTCCCCTAAGGCATTAAACACATTAGGTTAGCATGTTTACCTCTTTTCACACAAACTTCTTTCTTGTTTCCTTGTTTAAAATCGGCTAGGTATTTGATTCCTTGTCAACTACTAAACAATATACAAGCAATGTAATGAGTATACAAGCTCCAAGCTTAAACTCATTGTAAACCCTAGGTTTTACATTGTTTCAAAAACATTAAGATAGTTGTTTTACCTTAGAACTTGAAGAGAGTTTGAATATCTATCAAGAGAGGACTCCACCTAGTCCTTGAAAGGTTGGAATGAAGCTAGAACAAAGCAATATAAAGAGCACCTTCAATGGGCATTTCGGTCAACAACAAAACATGGAGGAAATGAAGTTTTTATTTGAGATTCCTTACCTAGAAGCAAAGGAGAACAATAATATGTAGAAATATAAGCTCAAGCTCCTTCAATGGTGGAACTCCATGGCACCGAAATGGTGGTCTTGAAGTTTTGAGAAGATAGGAATGAAGAGCTTGATGAGAGGAAGAGAATGGTGGTGTTTGTTTTTGATTTGGTTAAATGAGCTAGGAATTACAAGAGGTCAAAGATGGAGTTTTGATGGAGGTGGTGTATTACCGTGAGAGAGAGCAAGGAAATGGAGAAGGTGAAGTGTTGGAGACGGTGGGAATGCAAGAAAGAATGAAGCAAATGAGATAAGTCTTGCTTTTAGAAGATATTTGTACTTAATAAAGTAAATAGTAACTAAGTAGTCATCTTTTATTTACTTAACATATTAACAAGGGTGGTGAGTCACCACACCTTAAAAACCGGCCCCCAATAGTACTTAGGGGTACTTTAGTCTTTATTGTCAATTTAATTTTATAATAACATATGTTACAAACTAGCTTATAAAAGTTACTATTCATAAAAACAAGGCACATAGAAGTGAAAATTTTGATTTCCTATTGATATAGATGTGAGCCTCGATTTTAAACCCTATCCTAGTTGATTAAAGTTGATTGGGATCTAACCGGGTTTTAGGTCCACTTATAACCTAAGATTAATAACCATGTTACAAAACAATAATTATTAAAACCTAAGCTAGCTCACTGGAACCTATTATGAGTCGCCACCTAATTTTAACCTAGATCAAATTAGGAAAGGAGAGTTCGGGTTCGGGGGCTTGATATTCGACTTATTTAGGGTTCAATTACTTTCATTACCCTTCCTAGGTCGTTTCTCCTCTACTTGGTTTATTTACGGCTTATTACGAGTCGTTTTAACCTAAGTGCGCAAGCTTCTGTTTTTTTGTGTTTTTAGTATTTTTTGACAGAAAATAAAAGTGGAAATTAAAATTACCTAAACTAGGGTTTCGGAGGCAGAATTAGGTCAAATTTTGTTTCCGTCCGTAGGCACGGACCTAATGTCCGAGACCACGGACCCCAGTTAACCTATATGAAAATAAAAGTCGAATTGAACATAAAATAGAAAATTGTAAAGTCCGGGGCCACGGACAGGCTGTCCGTGGGCCCGGACATTATTAGAAAACCTAAATTTTTTAAAATTTAAAAATCCCGCCGCCGTCCGTGGGCGTCCGGGCTTACGGACAGGGAGTCCGGGACCCCGGACATGACGTCCGTGGGTGCGGACCGCCCTCGGACGGCGGCGTTGAGGCTGTTCCCGAAGGTGTTTTTGGCTCAAATTTTATGGGTGTGTAGCCTGAAGGATGTACAAGACGTTAGTGATTGAAAATTTTCAATTTGAATTCGAATTAAGCATGAAACTTAGCAAACAAGTTATTGGACAGAAGCTTAAACAAACAGCAATACAGAAGCGTAGAGGGGTTAGTTTGAGCCCAAATTTTGAGGCAAGACAGATAATACCGTGGAGAGTTAGGAAAGTGGGATTTCTACCTGTTTTACCTTCGGATTCACGGTGATTCTTCACACCGGGATTCGTCGAGTGCTCCGTTGATGGCAGACCCGAGAGGATTTCGAACCAAGCTTCTGGTTGTTAGTTGTTCTTGCTGTTCTTCACGTTTTGGTGGTGTTTTTGTGGGATTTTGATGATTGATGATGTTGTGGGAGTTGAAAAATATGTTTTGGTGTTGATTTTGGTGAGATTTCGGTGTTTGATTGTGGCTCTGGAGTTCAAAAACGTGGAGAAAGAGAGACGGCTGCCTTCTTTGAGAGTCTAGGGTTCTTCAAATTATCCTTTGATCATGGGATAAGGCTCCTTATATAGGCTTCCTTAAAGATAGAAAAATCCGGTAAAATCGAGATTTACCGACGTTTTAGCTCAAGGGCTTCCAAAAGGAATTTGATTATGAAATTTTACACGTGGGTAAAGGATGATATTTATGAATTTTCCAAAGTGGAATCGAATTTTTTGGGTATTGGAATATTTTTAAATTCAATTTCTCGTCAGATTCAATCAGAAATTGCTAGAAAATTATTGGAAACTCGAAAAATCGAAATTCCAACGCCATTATGCCCAAAATGTCATCCTCTATCATGGGTTAAAATTTCAAAGAATTTTGAACTGATTTGACCCTTATTTGGAGGAGAGAGAAAGCCTATAGGGGGCTTAGGAGCCTTGAAAAATTACGAAAGTGCCCCTGGAGATGACTAAGCTGCCCCTGGTACTCTGAAATGTTCCGACCGAACTGGGAACCCTCGCTACTTGACCAAACTAGCCTATTAGTAGAGACTCTCTTCCGGGGGGGGGGTTGAAATTTTGGGTATAACAGATTGCCCCCCTCAACTAGACTTTGTAATGGAAATGAGAAGGCTAGTTGATGCTTGAGTGATACCCCCAAAATTTTGGATCTTAAAAGACCCCACATGCAATTGAAGTCCGACAAGTTGTGTCGAGTTGTTCTAAGGCGCTGACTACCTATGAGTAAAGTGGAAGGGATGTCAAGCGATTCTAAGGCGTTGACTACCTATGAGGATGATACGATGTCAAGCTATTCTAAGGCGTTGACTACCTATAATGACTGAAATGATGTCAAGCCATTCCAAGGCGTTGACTACCTAAAATGTGAAAATAAGATAATGTCAAGCGATTCTAAGGCGTTGACAACCTAACGAGTGAAAATTGGGCGGTATGCAAATGCGAGAATGCTAGTGATGCTGATGATGCTGACGATGCTGATGATGCTGATGATGCTGATGATGCTCGGATGCTTCTGGGGACCGAAACCCGTTCCAATGCTCCTAGTTGGTATACTATGGGGACTTATTGCCTCTGCCCACCAACTGGGGTGCTGGGATAACTTCTAGATTACCAAGAGGACTTATTGCCACTGCCCACTAGTTGTTTCTCCCAAGAAGTTGACATGAAGATGGGGACTTATTGCCTCTGCCCCGCCAACCTAGATCACGCTCTATCTCGTACTTGTCTCGCACTGAAGATGATACTAGGTCTCGTACTGGTCTCGCACTGGATGATGACGATAGGTCTCGCACTGATGAAGATGATAGGTCTCGCACTGATGAAGATGATAGGTCTCGCACTGATGAAGATGATGGGTCTCGCACTGACGAAATTGATGGTCTCGCACTGATGAAGATGCTTGGTCTCGCACTGAAGTCTCGTACTAAATGGATGAAGAAAAAAGCTGGATTCCGCACTAATTCTGGGTCGCGCACTGAATGAAGATGTCTTGTACTAAAGTCTTGAAAATGATGGGTCTCGCACTGATGAAGATGGTAGGTCTCGCACTGAAGGAAAAGATGGGTCTCGCACTAAATGAAGATGCTAGGTCTCGTACTGAATGAGGAAACTGCAGGGCCTCGCACTGTTTTGGGTCTCGAACTAAAAATGAGTTAGGAAGATAATGGTCTCGTGCAAATGATGAGAACTGATTACTGGAGTGCCAAACATGGCAATGATGATAAGATGTATGCAATCAAGATATATGAAAGATACTCGTTCAAAACGGGAAACTGTTGGAAAAGGTGCCGAACTTGGCAATGCTTGAGAAAAACCCTGCTGAAAAAGGAAAGTGAAATGATCATTTCCTGACTAAAAATTTCAAATCTGCAATTTGCTTCTTGAAAAATGAACATGCCATTGGTGGAAGTGTGTGGTGTTTGTTGTGGTGCTAAAGGCTTTTGCCGGTGTTCCAGATTTGTGATAGACCAGGGATTGGGTCGTGATTTATGATGGGCTTGAGAGCGTGTGTGTGGTGGTAAGGGCTTATGTGCGTCTGTGGTGGGATGGTGGTGCTCAAGCTTTGGGTTTAATTGGTTGACATGGCAATTGTTGGAACCAACAATTGCCCCCAGTATTTTTCCTTAGGACAATCGAGCTAGAGTTCATGGCAATCGATCGGACGATCGATTGCCCCCAGTATTTTCTTTGATTAAACATGCGAACAAGTCTCCCTCACAGGGTCGAGGCTTATGCTTTGATGTGGTGCTCCCTAACCTACACTCGATGTGGTCGGTGTTTGCACTCATTTCTCGCTCATGGTCATAACTTCTAAACCATTGAATTCGATATTTGATGGATTTACGCATTTGATCTGTTACTTTCACGTGATTGGACACACAACTATCAAGTCGGAAGTCTTTAAAGCTTATAACGTGGCCATAGGGTGTGATGAAAGACGACGGGATCATGGAGGGATATTTGAGGTATGTGGAGCTTAAATGGGTGACCAAAGCTGCAACTTGCGTCTTCTCTCAGATTCATCTTCCTTGTCTTGAAGTCGTCTAACTGCTTCATGTTGACGTTGTTTTGAGCTTCTGGACCTGGACTTTTGGAGTTGTCCTTTACACCATTTCTCTTTTTTGTCATTTGGACTTCTTCGAGGCACTTCGGGTTCGCCTTTTTGTTTTATCCTTTCTTGACTTTGCCTTTGGGGTTCTTGTGTTTCCCGGTTTTGGGCTTCGAGAGCTGTTTTGATGTGAGCTCTTTTGATCCTGTGTCACTCTGGGACCATTTACGGATCACTTCGTCATGCTGATAGCGGCATTGCTTCTTCGGACTGATGAATGTTATCGAGAGTCGGGCTCCTGCTTCCTTTGGTCACCGGGTCGGGCATTCATCATTGGCTGGGTTATTTTGTGGTGTTCATATTATCGAAAAGGGATATGAAAGGCTCACGGGGGTGCCTAGGGTTTAATGTCAGGGTTACAAGTTTTTGGCTATGTGGTGCTGTACCTAGGTGCTTCGTCATTCCTGATAGTTGTGTATCCGCTCTTTGTTACTTTTCACAGATCTAAGAGTAAATTTACAAATTATCTCCTTCGGTCAGAGTTATGTTTATCTCACCTTTGAATGTGGTCACCAGAGTCGTGTAAAAATGACACGCTCGTTCACTCATGGTTTTCCACTCAAGACACTCTCGTGAGATTTCACTTAAACTCGTTCGCACATTTAAACAAAAGATAAAGATGACGAACTAAACTTAGATTGCCCCCAGTATTGATTTGGGGTTTGTGACAACATTCGATGTGGACTTTGAACCTCTTTGTGGGTTGTTTGGATATTATAGGGTGAGTTGTGGTGTTTGGTTAGGCATGTTCAAATTTTTAGAAACAAGAGACAAGCCGTTCCATTGCATAGTCAGAAAATGATTGCTTCGTGATCCTTTTCCTTAAAAAACTATTTTGTTTTCCTTCTTTTTTCGATGAATGAAAAATGGTTTGTACAGGAGTTGTGAAAATGGAACTATGATTTTATTTATGAATCATGAAAGAAACGTAAAGATTACAATCAGAGGTGACTGAAAACTAACTAATAAGCTACTAGGAAAATTTGAAGATGCAAGAAAACGATCTGCACACTTAGAAAAATTGGACTCCTTGCTCGAGGAGGTCTTGAATCTTGTGCTTCAATGCTCGGCAATTGTCAGCATAATGGCCAGGCAACTGATGGTAGTGGCAGAATTGATTAAGATGCCTCCCCAAATGAGTGGTTCCTGGCCGAGGGGCCAGGGGCTGTAGCAGGTTTCTCTTCTGAAGCTCTTCAAACGCCTGACTTGGTGCTCGGCCAATGTTGGTGAATTCCCTTTGCGATGAGTCTCGGCGTGGTAAGGGTACTGTCCTAAGGTTTTGATGCGGAGATCTAGGTCGTTGAACCATATTCACTTCTGGGAAACTGCTTTGAGCGCAAGCTACTGTCTGAAGATAAGCCTTTTCTGGTCCTGGCTTAGATAATTTGGAGCCACTGCCGGAGTTTCTTGAGCACTCGAGCTCCAAACCTTCCTTATGAATCCTTTCCTCTAGAATACCGACTTGTCCCATCAACATGTCCAAACTCGGAAAGTACATAAATTTTAGCTCATGGTTGTGTTGTTTTCGCATGTTCTCAATTATCATGCGGATTTGCTCCTGCTCGTCCATTCTGGTAGGCATGGCTGCAGCCTTTCTCCTCCAACGCTTGATGAAGTCAGACATGGACTCACCGTCTTTCTGTCGAGTTCCTGCCAGATCGATTCTGGTGACCTCGAGGTTCTTAGCATACTCGAAATGATTTAGGAAAGCCTCGCAAACCTCCTCGTAGGTTTTGGTATTCATCTTCTGAGTGAGATACCAACGCTGAGGAGTCTCGTCTAGATAGCGTGCGAAAACTTTGGCTTTTTGCATATCGTTGAGCCCCAAGATGGACATTTCTCGGTCGAACATAGCCAAGTGAATCTGTGGATCCGAGGAACCCTTGTACAAAGCGAGTGCAGGCAGCTTCAGCTTTAGGGGAAGATCAACTTCGGGATACGACGCCGTGGAGAAATAATCGAAGCCAGCTGGTTTGTTGGTTTTCTCTATGCGCTCAATCCTTTTCAAAACCCTTTTGACCTCTGCAGCTAGCTGGTTGTCAGGAACATCCTTCCCCATACGTGTTTGAGGATCTTGGGCCCTAACAGAGTCAATCTCGATGTAACTACGATTAAGATTTTCATCCACAAGCTTTTCCAGAGTGTGCTGATTTGTCTCCTGGAGATTAGCCTTACTCCTCAGTTCCTCGACAATGGACTCCAAGACCTTGTACCCTTGCAGCACAGCGGCCAACTGGGCCTCGGTGTTGATCGGATTTCCTCCTTCTGCCATATCTGGATTCGGGCTTGCCTGTTTCCAAGAAGTCCATTATTAGCTAACAAGAGGAAGTGGGTTGAAAGACACTAAGGTGATAATGACACTTCACAAGGTAGATCGAAACAGGCTTAGGCTGAAAGCAAGTGGGCCAAGATACCCAGAAAATGAGGTGCTTGGGCTGAAGTATCTCTCAGGCTATGAACTGGAATTTGGACTGAAATGTAAACAGATGGCTTTGATTGGGCCTGAGAGGTGACACCTAGATCTAGGGTTTTGGGCCAAGGCCCGAATAAGAAGTCTGTCTAGATTAGAATGAGCCCTTGGGCCGGAATGTGTTTGGGCCTAGAGCAAAGCACATGGGCTGGAGTGGTCCCTAAATCACAAATGAGCCTAACTTTCTTTGGGCCAGAGAAGATGGTTGCTAAACCGAAAAAGATTTTATTTTCAGGCCTTGTGAGTTATTTCAAGTTCATGTGGATTTCTTTTTTGGGCCTAGAACTAATTGGATAATTCAAATTGGGCCAGAAGAGAAATCACCTAAGTCTAAGCTTTTGGGCTGAAGCCCGAACGACTCACATATTAAACCAAACAGGACCTCTGGGCCGCAAACAAGTAGAGCCGCCAATTCGGGTTGGGCTAGGTTAATGTAGGAGAAGTTCCTATCAACCTCTAGGCTAGGTAATGGACCGATCATACAAGCAAACAGGGCCACACAAATTCAACATGTCCTCACTAGATGTTTAAATTCAACGGGTATGGATCGATCCGGAGAGGTGCTTGGGGCTTGGGCCCAGGTCACCACAAAGGAATAGGGCTTGCACGCTATTCTCTTTGGGCTTCCCCACTTTTTTCACATCACCTGAAGGTGTGCGTCTACGGCCGGGTCTTTGACTGACCAAACAATGGGCTTGGTAAGGACACTGCCAGGAAAACGCTTGGGGCTAAGGCCCAGGTATTAAGGGGATGTGGTTAGACGACATCCTCCTCTTTTCCCCGCTTATTCACATCACCTAAAAGGTGTGAGTCCCTGACAGGGGACCCTAGATGGGTCCCGGGGTGAAACGGTTTGTGTGGCCCTCGCTCTCATATGATGCAGGGGTGCAAAAATTTAAAGTGCGCACGAAAGTAAACAAACAAAGTAATAAAGCCATAAATAAACAATTTTTCGAGTTAAGCCCTCTTTCTTAAAATTAAAAAGTTAAATTAAGAATTGTCCCCAGCAGAGTCGCCAGTCTGTGAGCCTCGATTTTAAACCCTATCCTATGTGGATTAACTTGATTGGGATCTAATCGGGTTTTAGGTCCACTTATAGCCTAAGATTAATAACTATGTCATATAACAATAATTATTAAAACCTAAGCTAGCTCACTGGAACCTATTACGAGTCGCCACCTAATTTTAACCTAGATCAAATTAGGAAAGGAGAGTTCGGGTTCGGGGGCTTGATATTCGACTTAATTAGGGTTCAATTACTTTCATTACCCTTCCTAGGTCGTTTTTCCTCTACTTGGTTCAATTACGGCTTTCTAAAGTTGTTTTAACCTAGGTGCGCGCTTCTGTTTTTTTTTTTTAACGTTTTTTGACAGAAAATTAAAGTGGAAATTAAAATTACCTAAACTAGGGTTTCGGAGGCAGAATTAGGTCAAATTTTGTTTCCGTCCGTAGCCACGGACCTAATGTCCGAGGCCACGGACCCCAGTTAACCTATATGAAAATAAAAGTCGAATTAAACATAAAACAGAAAATTGTAAAGTCCGGGGCCACGGACAGGCTGTCCGTGGGCCCGGACATTATTAGAAAACCTAAATTTTTAAAATTTAAAAATCCCGCCGCCGTCCGTGGGCGTCCGAGCTTACGGACAGGGAGTCCGGGACCCCGGACATGACGTCCGTGGGTGCGGACCGCCCTCGGACGGCGGCGTTGAGGCTGTTCCCGAAGGTGTTTTTGGCTCAAATTTTATGGGTGTGTAGCCTGAAGGATGTACAAGACGTTAGTGATTGAAAGTTTTCAATTTGAATTCGAATTAAGCACGAAACTTAGCAAACAAGTTATTGGACAGAAGCTTAAACAAACAGCAATACAGAAGCGTAGAGGGGTTAGTTTGAGCCCAAATTTTGAGGCAGACAAGATAAAACCGTGGAGAGTTAGGAAAGTGGGATTTCTACCTGTTTTACCTTCGGATTCACGGTGATTCTTCACACCGGGATTCGTCGAGTGCTCCGTTGATGGCAGACCCGAGAGGATTTCGAACCAAGCTTCTGGTTGTTGGTTGTTCTTGCTGTTCTTCGCGTTTTGGTGGTGTTTTTGTGGGGTTTGATGATTGATGATGTTGTGGGAGTTGAAAAATATGTTTTGGTGTTGATTTTGGTGAGATTTCGGTGTTTGATTGTGGCTCTGGAGTTCAAAAACGTGGAGAAAGAGAGACGGCTGCCTTCTTTGAGAGTCTAGGGTTCTTGAGGTTCTCCTTTGATCATGGGATAAGGCTCCTTATATAGGCTTCCTTAAAGATAGAAAAATCCGGTAAAAACCGAGATTTACTGACGTTTTAGCTCAAGGGCTTCCAAAAGGAATTTGATTATGAAATTTTACACGTGGGTAAAGGATGATATTTCTGAATTTTCTAAAGTGGAATCGAATTTTTTGGATATTGGAATATTTTTAAATTCAATTTCTCGTCAGTTTCAGTCAGAAATTGCTAGAAAATTATTGGAAACTCGAAAAATCGAAATTCCAACGCCATTATGCCCAAAATGTCATCCTCTATCATGGGTTAAAATTTCAAAGAATTTTGAACTGATTTGACCCTTATTTGGAGGAGAGAGAAAGCCTATAGGGGGCTTAGGAGCCTTGAAAAATTACGAAAGTGCCCTGGAGATGACTAAGCTGCCCCTGGTACTCTGAAATGTTCCGATCGACTGGGAACCCTCGCTACTTGACCAAACTAGCCTGTTAGTAGAGACTCTCTTCCGGGGGGGGGTTGAAATTTTGGGTATAACAATAGACTTACAAATGTGATACCATATAGTACACATGTTAATTAAAGAGTAATGATGGACATTTAGCCATTCAAAACTCATTTACAAGACAATTTTTCAAAAATGTGCTTTAAGACTCCTTAAAGCACATTTTGTGTTTTAACTTGTTTTCAAGCTTGGTTTTCTTTTCTAATTGGTTTAATATGTTCATTAGTATATAGATAAGGTCTTGGTAAGTTCATTAGGTCTTAACCAAGCTTATCCCAAGCTTAGAGCACATTTTGGCCTTTATTGACCTTAAAGCACATTTTGTGTTTCCTATTGTTTAGATTTGTTTACTAATGCTTCTAAGACTCTTTTTAGTATTAATATACCATATTTAGGTGTTTAAACAACATACTAAGGTTTGGGGTATTTCAGTGAGAGTGACATTGAGAAGACCACATTCAGAACCAGATATGGACATTATGAGTTTACGGTTATGCCGTTTGGTTTATCCAATGCACCAGCTAAGTTCATGGACTTAATGAAACGCTTGTTCCAAGATCAGTTGGATAAGTCAGTGGTAGTCTTCATCGACGATATACTTGTGTGTTCGAAATCCAAGGGTGATCACGAAAGCCACCTGAGAAGTGTGTTGCAAACATTGAGAAAGAATCAGTTGTATGCAAAATTTTCAAAGTGTGAGTTTTGGTTGAACCAAGTATCTTTTCTTGGACATGTGATTTCTGAGGCCGGGATCGCTGTTGATCCGGCAAAGATAGATGCAGTGCGCACCTGGCCTAGGCCGAAGACAGTTACCGATATCAGGAGCTTCCTCGGTCTGGCGGGATATTATAGGAGGTTTGTGAAGGACTTCTCCAGCGTCTCGAAGCCGATGACTTCCTTGATGAAAAAGGATGCACCATTCGAGTGGACAGTCAACTGTGAGAGTTCTTTCCAGAGTCTCAAGGATGCTCTGACATCTGCACCAGTTCTGACTTTACCAGACGGTCCAGATGGTTTTGAGGTCTATTGCGACGCATCAGGCAGAGGTATGGGTTGTGTGTTGATGCAACACGGGAAGGTCGTAGCACACGCCTCCCGACAGCTGAAGAAGCATGAAGAGAACTACCCTACCCACGACTTAGAATTGGGTGCCATTGTCTTCGCATTGAAGATATGGCGACATCATTTGTATGGGGTAAGTGTGACAATTTATTCTGACCACAAGAGTCTAAAGTACTTGTTCACTCAGAAGGAGTTGAACATGAGACAAAGAAGGTGGTCGAGTTCTTAAAACGACTACGACATCAATTTACAGTACAAGAGGAGAAAGCAAATGTAGCTGACGCATTGAGTCGCCGAGCACACTCCTCCTGCTAGTCTCTCATTCTATCTTGGTTGAAGAGGTGCGGAGTGCTTAGATGACGGATCAGTATATGTTGGAGATCAGACAGAAACTTATTGATGGCACATTCGAGGGTCAGAAGTATGACTTCCGACTCCACGATGATGACCTGATTAGGCTTAATGGCCGACTGTGTATTCCGAGGAGTAGCACTGAGCTGAAGGAGCGCATACTTAGTGAATCCCACTGTACTACGACTTCGATTCACCCCGGAGCTTCAAAGATGTATAAGGGTATGAAACGTTATTTTTGGTGGACAGGCATGAAAAAGGATGTAAATGATTATGTATTGAGGTGTCTCACTTGTCAGAAGGTCAAGTGTGAGCACCGACGGCCTGGTGGTATGGTACAGCCAATGCCAGTGCCTGAGGGAAGTTCCATGACATTTCTATGGACTTCGTAGTAGGGCTTCCGCCTACAAGGGGAGGTCTGAATATGATTTGGGTTGTTGTTGACCGACTGACCAAGGTGGCCCGATTCATTCCGATGAAGGACACTTGGAAAGTGGTAAGACTTGCAGAGCTCTTCGATAGAGAGATTGTTCGGCACCATGGGGTACCGAAGACTATCGTGTCTGATAGGGATACCAGATTCCTTTCGAGGTATTGGAAATCCACACAAGAAGCGCTTGGTACCGAGCTGAAGCTAAGTACAGCGTTCCACCCACAGACAGATGGTCAGAGTGAGCGCACCATCCAGACACTTGAGGATATGTTACGTGCATGTGCACTTGACTTTCAGACCAGCAGGATTGACAAGTTACATCTGATCGAGTTTAGCTACAACAACAGTTACCATGCTTCGATCAAGATGTCTCCCTTACAGGCATTATACGGTAGACCATGCCACACGCCATTATGCTGGGATGAGTCGAGTGAGACGGTCATTATAGGACCAGAGTATTTAGAGCAAGTTCAAGCATAAGTACGACAGATCCGGGCTAACATGAAGTCAGCTCAGGATAGGCAGAAATCATACGCCGATGTGCGCAGACGTGACCTGGAGTTCACCGTGGGTGATCAGGTATTTCTTAGAGTATCCCCCATGAAGGGAGTGTTTTGTTTTGGCCAGAAAGGCAAGTTGAGCCCGAAATATGTGGGGCCTTATGTTGTGACGGAGCGGATCGGCCCAGTAGCTTACAGACTTGATTTACCCGCCGAGCTGGGCAAGCTACATGATGTATTTCATGTGTCCCAGTTGAAGAAATAGATGTCTCATCCGTCTCATGTACTTCAGCCTGAAAGGCTAACCTTAGAGCCGACCATGCGATTAGTGGAGACTCCGGTACGGATTCTGGATACTAAGACTCGAGACACTCGCCATAAGTCTGTGAGACTGGTGAAGGTTCTTTGGTCTAACCAGGACGTTGAGGAGGCCACTTGGGAGCTGGAAGATAAGATGAAGGTGAAGTACCCGTCATTGTTTACTTCTTAGCGTTTGTATGTATAGGGTACGGGGCGTACCCCTATTTAAGGGGGGTAGAGCCGTTTCGGTTATGTGTGTGTGCGACATGTATTTATATACATTGTTTGTGCTATGTTATCATCTTGTTATGTTGCAGACCGTTGTGTATGAATGATGTTTTGTTGTTTGGACCTTGTGTCCGGTGCTATGTAAGTATATTGTTAATGTTGTTATGGAAGTATTGTTATATGTTTCCCGTGTTCTAATATTTAGGATATGTGGGAAGTATGAACTTTGGGGACAAAGTTCTTTAAGGGGGGTAGATTGAAATACCCCAAACCTAGGTATGTTTGTTTAAACATTAAAATAATTTATTAAGACTAAAAAGAGTCTTAAAAACATTAGTAAACAATTTAAACCATAGAAAACACAAATAAATACCTTAAGGTCAATAAAGGCTAAAACGTGTTCTAAGCTTGGGATAAGCTTGGTTAAGACCTAATGAGCTTACCAAGACCTTATTTATATATTAATGAACATATTAAACCAATTACCAAAGAAAACCAAGCTGAAAACAAGTTTAAAACACAAAATGTGCTTTAAGGAGTCTTAAGCACGTTTTTAAAAATTGTCTTGTAATGAGTTTTGAGTGGCTAAATGTCCATCATTACTCTTAATTAACATGTGTACTACTAGTATCACATTAGGAAGTCTAAGTCAATGGGAAATGAAAAAATTTCACAACTATGTGCCTTGTTTTTGTGAATAGTAACTAAAATAAGCTAGTTTATAATATGTTATATAAGTAAGTTAAATGGTCAACAAAGACTAAAATACCCTTAGTATAATTGGGGCCGGTTTTCTTGGTGACTCACCACACTTAAACAAAAAAATAAGCTAAGTAAAGTAATAAAGTAAAGAGTACTATTTGCCTTACTACTTAAATATCCAAACTAGCAAACTTATCTTCATTCTCTTCTTTCCCTCTTCATTTCCCACATCTCCAACCTCTCTTCTACCTTCCTTCTTGCTCTCCATTCACGGTTTTGCAATAGTACTAACACCAACACCAACTTCCATTGTCATTATCTCCTAGTTCCCTTTGCCAAATCAAAAACTAAGACCACCATTCTTCTAGTCTCATCAAGCTTTTCAACTTCATCCCCTCAAGAACTCCAAGAGCTCCATTTCGGTGCCAAGAGGAATCTCCATGGGAGGAGCTTGAGCTCATCTTTTCACATATTATTGTTCTCCTTTGCTTCTAGGTAAGGAAACTCAAATAAAAACTCCATTTCCTTCTTGTTTTGATGTTGACCGAGAATCACCATTGATGGTGTCCTTTATATTGCTTTGTTCTAGCTTCATTTGAATCTTGCAAGGGCTTGGTGGAGTCCTCTCTTGCTACGTGTCCAAACTCTCTTTTATATCCAAGGTAAAACAATCATCTAAATGTTCTAAGACATATATGTAACTAGGGTTTACAATGAGATGAAGCATAAAGCTTGTATACTCATTTCATTATTTGTATATTGTTTAGAAGTTGACAAGCAATCAAACATCCTTACCGATTTTAAACAAGGAAACAAGAAAGAAGTTTGTGAGGAAGAAGAGGTAAATGTGCTAACCTAATGTAGTTTAAGTCTTAGGAGAAATGAGCTTATGTTGCTTATTAAAATGATCTAAGGAGCCAATGGTGAATGACTTAGTAAAATGTTCTCAAGGAGACTAGTAAAAGGGCATATGTGTTGTTGAGTGTATTTGCAGGTCAAAGGCAAATATATTGTGGAAATTCAGTGTTTAAGGTTTATGCATCTTAAGGGCCTAAGAGCCATGTTATTTAAGGGCCTAAGTGCCAAGCAATTTAAATTATGCACTATATTGTGATGTAGTGTTAAATGAGTAAAGTTTTGTGTACAAGAATGCTCTTGATAGATCTAAGTGTTCTTGAATGTTTAATGGTGAAAACAATGTGTTTTGGCTTAGTAAAGTTCTAGGAGAACCCATGTCGAAATTTAGATAATGTATAAGAATTTTTAGGTGTTTAAAATGAGTTTTGATGAGTTAGGAAGTGTTTAGGGTGGTTAAGTGTTCTACTAGGGAAAGAAATATGCACTAAGGTATTCTAAGGTGTAAAAAGGACTTAAGCATTATTTTAGAGGATTTAGAATGCAAATGAGTGTTTGGGATACTTCAAGTTCATGTTGGGATTGTGTTTATGACTTGTGCAATCTTAGTGGTTTAGGAAGAAAAGATGTTTGGGAGAGGATGTAGTAGTAGTGAGGAAACATTTGAGACTAGTGCTAGTTATCGGTATAAAACACCACATGCAAACTTAGGGAAAAGTATTGCATGTGCCAACCTTTGTATAGGAATTTGTGTAAGGTTGAGGAGGTTTTGATGAATGATTTAAGGACTTTAATGGAGGTCTTAAGGTGTGTTTGAAGTGCCCAAATAAGGTTAGAACATACTAGGATATATGAGGTGAAGTTTGGAGTTAAATGGGAAATTAAAAACAAGGGTCTGGAGTAGACCGACCTTGGGGACCGGACCTGCAAGGTCGGTCAAGCCCAGTTTACCCTGCGAGAAATGGTCTCTGGAATGGACCGACCTTGGGGACCGGACTTGCAAGGTCGGTCGGGCATGGATTTTTAGTACGGATTGAGTCTCTGGAATAGACCGACCTTGGGACCGGACTTACAAGTTTGGTCATGCCTAAATCTTTGTACGTAAGTAAGTCTCGGGAATCGACCGATCTTGCGACCGAACTTGCCAAGATCGGTCGGGCCTGAGTTTTCAAAGGGGAAAAACTCTCAGGAATAGACCGACCTTGTGGACCGAACTTGCAAGGTCGGTCGGAGTAGAATTGTTGACGGTAATATGTTCTGGAATGGACCGACCTTGTGTAAGGTCGGTCGGTAAGGTCGATCGGACTAAAACTTGTAAAAAACAAAAACAAACAAAGAGTGGCTTAAGTAGTTAACCCTAGGGGGTATGATGAAGGTAATCAAGGATAAGTTTGGACATTAAAACATGCCATATGACCATATAAACGTTTAGTAAAATTCGAAGTTAGGTAAGTAAATTGACCGACGTTATTAATCATGTATAGGAGTGACCTACGGTGGAAACCAGTCGAAGCAAGGACCAAGGTATGGTTTTCTTGCAGTCCGTTGCCTACCGGTTTACACCGGCTTGTGTGTTGTATGTTTTCTGTTTGTTTATGACCTTGTAAGACTTAAGTCATGTAATGAGTTTATAGTTGTATATATTACTATGTTGTTAAGGTGTGACTCATTTCCCTTGTGTGTGTCTAACAAGACTTATCCACTTGATTGTGATTTGTTTATTGAGTTCAATGTTGAACATCTAACTAGTGCTAACTGGGGAGTGAGGAGTCCGGTAGTTCCGGCCACGCGTGTGAGTATGGGAGTCGATGTCATAACCGGTTCGATTCTCTTTGTATGTTATGGTTGTTTTCCATTTTGGGTTTCAACTTTCCCTTCAGCTTATCCAAGGCAATTTTACTGACTCACGTCGGGCCACAGGGGCATACTATGTTTTGTTCGGTGTGCTTGGATCACTATATCCGAGGCACCTTGTGTTAAGTTATTCGTTCAATCTAACAGGACGGTAACGAGTTATGTAACGAGCTTAGCATGAGTTTGGCAACATTCTCTAGGCTCTCCATGGGAACTAATTGTGTTGGTTTGTTTCCTAAATGGAATTGTTCTTGTATGTTATGTGTGATGTTGTTATGCAATATTCTTGCTATGATACATATGTTGTATGTTTAAAATGAATGCCATGTCATCATGACAATTAGTTGCGCGTATCCCGGTAGCCGATGGGCTGCGCGTTAACCATACCAGCCAAGGGTTGCTGACCCCCTCGGGGCTCCATATTTTTACTACAGGATGAGGATTGAGGAAGCGGAATGGCTATAGATTCTAGGCTGCAGAAACACGTTTGGTTATTTTGGATGTTGAGCCCGGGATGTGCCTGTGCTCCCGTGGCTATATATTTTGGTACCATTTGTATTACAGTGACGGTCGTTTACAGTTGACAGTGGAGTTCATGTGTACAGTTTACAGTGACGGTTTGTATTAGATACTCGGTATGTTGGTAATGTAGATATGTTTGGATGTTAGTACCTAATGCTCGGGAGTCTGATCATCAGACCGGTACGCTTGTATTTATTCTACCTTGTTAACCACGTGGGTGGTTAACGGCGTTGTAGCACCGAACCGTTTAGTTATTGTTTAGTTATTATTTCCGCTGCGATTTCTAATTGTTGATAAGTGCGTAGTAGGGGTGTTACAGTGAAGCTTGAAAAAGAACAACGTATATGTCTTACCTTAAGGTGTTTAATGCATTAAGGGATGGGATTTAGATATGTGATAAGTTTAGCTTGGAGTTTACATTAGGAAAGGGCTATAAAAACCTAGGAGAAACAATGATTATATTTGAGAACTTATGATTAAAGAGCAAATGGGAAATGAGATAGTTAGATAATTCAAGGTGAATTATAAGAACACTTATATTGCAATGGGAGCCATGTTGTGTGTATTTGCAGGTCAAAGGCAATATATATTATGGAAATTCAGTGCTTAATATTTATGCTTTTAGGGGCCTAAGTGCCAAGCAATTTAAGTTTATGCACTATATTGTGATGTAGTGTAGTTTGGGTGTATATTGTGTGTTAAGATGGTGTAATGAGAATTTGAGTGTTTATAGTGTGAAAGTGGTGAAAATTTAAGTGCTTGGGTGTAGGAATATACTAGGGAAGCCATGTCGAAATTTGGTGGAGGAACTAAGTGTTTAAGATGTTTTAAGGAGATTTCAGGAATAAGGATGTACTAGTAAACCTTAAGGGTTGTTTTAGTGAAAATAAATAAACTATGGAGTTCTTGTGCACTAGGATGATCTACGGGATGTTTAGGCGGAACTAAGGGTTTCCATGGTGAGTTTAAGGCACAAAGACCAAGACAAAGGAAGTTAGAAAACTTGTGCAAAGTTCAAAGGAAAACTAGGGTACAATGACTTGTAAACATGTGCTAGCCTATGTAGCTTTAGGAAGGATGAGAAAAGGGAGTAGGTGTGAGCAATGATGCATGAGGAGTAGTTATGTGGTAAGTAGAAAGACACCTTGGTTAGAGAAAGTCCTAGGTGAAAACACAAGTTGGAAGTATAAGGAACTAAGCTCTAAGTGTTAAGGATTTAGTAAGAATTTGAGTAAAAGTTTAAGGAGGTTGTTGGATGATTTAGGGAGGTGTTAAGGTGTTTAAATGATGTTAAAACATGTGGGAATACATGAGGAATGATTAGGAAAAGATTGGGGTGAAAACGGAGTCCTAAAAGAGGAGAAAAACACTTTAGAAATCAGGTTCTGTAGTGGACCGCCCTACAGGGGCGGTCCTGTTGTCTGCTGAAGCCGTGGGACTTTCTGTTGTGGACCGCCCCTGGGACCTCCCCAGTGGGGCGGTCCGGACCAGAACAAAAAACAAATTAAATTTAAGGAGGATAAGGGGGCATTAGAAGTAAGCTAGTAAGAGGGCAATGGTGATTACATAAGTATATGAGGGCTTAAAGGATTAAGTTAAGTAAAGGATTTTAAGTGTTTAAGGTTAAGTTCTAAGAACTTAGTGAGAACTAATTGGGAATGAAGGGGATTGTTAGGTAATGATGTTATTGGGTTGTCTATGATATGTTTAGTGGGTAAAATAGCTACTAAGTGGGTGAACAAATGTAAGAGACAATAAGAAACAATGCACTTAAACGTTTAAAGATAAAAACCACAAGGACTTAGTAAATAGCAATGGGTAAATGTTAGTGTTTAGAAAGGTTAAGTAAGTGAATAACGTTAAGTTGAGCTAAATAATGACTTAAAACTGAATGAATGTTTTAGGACTTGTGAATTTGGACTTGGAAGGAGATAAACCGAACAATCGCCGACGGTGAACGGTACAGTCTTTCTTGTGACCTGCTTGCTAACGAGGTGTCCCTCGGCTTGTCTGCTATCTGTTTATTTGCTATGGCTAAGACAAGATAAAGCATGCAACCAGATACACTTGTTCTCGTTGTGAATGCGTTTTCTTTACACTAACCCGCGAGACTTGAGATTGTTACTAACTAAGTCTAGTACTTATTGAGTTAAGAAGAGGAGTTAAGTATTGGTATCTGTTGGTTAATACCTGTTAAGGTTTAACTAACACATGGTTTGTAAGATTTTCACTAACTGGAACTTAAGGGGGAGTGAGGAACCCGGGACTGACTCCGGTCATGCATGCTAAGGAAAGGGGGTCGATATCTGAATCAGATCTGTCTTCCACTTAAGGACTTGTCTTCGGACTTGTTGCCGAGGGTCGGTTGCCGGCTCAGCTACACTGGACTCCCGTCCAAGGTAGGTGACATTAAGATGGTGCGGTAGGATCACCTAAATCCTAAATTTAAGATAAGATACGACCATTTCCATTCTAGAAACGGTTTGTATACTGAGATTAAGATAAGTATGAGACTGAGGTAAGTTAAGGAGAACTGAGGATAAGTGGAATCAGATCTGGGGGAGGTTATTACTAACCCACCTGTTAGGGGAACGCTTGAGTCGTTCATTTGTGTGTGAACTATGTATGTTCATCTGTGGATGGTTGTTTATTGCACTTCATATTATGATTGTGTATCTAATCAATTTCCATGCTATCGACAATTAGTCGTCGTAGCCCCATTAGCTTGGGGGCCACGAGAGGGTCGTACTAGCATTCGTGCTGACCCCCTTTAGGGGTTGTTTTTACACTTGCAGGTAAGCGGCCCATGAAGTCACACCACGAGAGTAGGAGCGGTTAGACTTAGGATGGGTTATTTACTTTTGAGCACGGGTTGCGCATGTGCGCCCGTCTGTTTATATTTAAACCGATGGAAGTTATGTTGTCACTTGAGATACTCGAAACTTGGTTGGTGGGCATTTTGGATGGTATGTATGTTTTGGATGGTATGTATATTTTGGATGGTGTTGTAAATTAGTAAAGTTCGGTATGTTCTTTTGATCAGACCGTGGCAAGGTCCCGGTGTTAGTTTATTCCACTGCGTTCATTGTGATTAAGTTGTTAAGTTGGCGATAACCACGATCGGCTTTGGACGGGGTGTTACAAAAAGTGGTATCAGAGCGTAGTTACGCTCTGATCGAGAAATACCGGACATAAGTGACCATCGAGTTAGGATATAAGTTAAGATATAAGTATGGGTTAAGGGTGTGAGAAATTAGAGTGAGTAGAGTCAGATGACCACTATTAAGTGTGGATCGTCTTTATCGTCTACAGACGATACAAATCCTTGAACCGGAATTGTTATGGATTTGAACCTAATGTGAGTTGTGCTTATTCAGATGTTAGGAAGGAGACAAGGCCGAGGCCGTGGTCGAGGCGACGAGGCTAAGATACCGGGAGGGCAGACGATCGCAGAGATCGTAGCTGCCGCTTTAGGGCACATGGGCTATCAGCCTGGCGTGGGTGCACCACCTCCACCGCCATAGCCCCGGGAACCGAACTAGGTGAAGAGTCTGGCTGACCTTTGACCCGCACACTTTAAGGGGGAGACAGATCCCGCTAAGCTCGAGGCGTACATCTCCAAGCTGGAGACCGCCTTCAAGACCCTTGATGTCCCTGTTGGGATCAAGGTGCGCTTGGCTGCATTTTATCTAAAGGGAGCGGCAGACGATTGGTGGAAGCTGGTGAGGGCCGATCATGTGGCCAATCCAGAGTTCGGCTGGGAGCAGTACACCGCACTACTACGAGCAAAGTACTACCCCGCCCATGCCCAGACGAAGAAGCGCTTACAGTTGGATGTGCTTAAGCAGACGGACAAGATGACGGTAGATGCGTATTACTCGGAGTTTACCACCTTGCTTCGTCTTCTACCGGGTCTTGGATATTCAGACCAGATTCTGGTGGACCGCTTCTATGGCGGGCTTAGCCATCAACTCCGCTACGGCATGGGGCCGACGAGTTATACTACCTTGCAGGTAATAAGAGTAATTGAAATATGAGTAAGTGACAATGATTTAGACTTTGAAATATAAGAGAAACTAATACTTTGGGAAGCAGGAGTGCTATCATGCCGCTGCTAATGTTGAGATAACCGTCCAGCTGAGGGACGAGGACAATGCTAAGAGAAAGAACGCCGGGAAGAGCACCGAGAATCAAGGGCAAGGAGGGTACAAGAAATAGAAGTACCAGCCTCAAGCCTAGAAAGGTCATAACCAAAAAGGGAAGGAGGAAAAGGAGAAGGCTCCAGAAGAGCCACTGAAGTTGACATATGCATATGCAGCTAAGCCCCTGCGCTCAAGGGCGCCAAAGGGTAAAGAAGTAAATATTGAGTGAGTTAAGAGATAATTAGCAACCGTTTAAGATATGAGTACTAACATTGTGAATGATCAGGATCTGAGACTGATAAGGGAACCGGTGGTGGCTACCAGCGACGCTACATCTGTCACTGGTGTCACAAGGACCACCCCGGGCTCGATTGTAAGGGGAACAAGGTTGAGTGCAACTACTGTAGGGTGCACGGGCACCGGGCATACGAGTGCTTCCGGAACCCCGCTAGCAGAGCCTTTAGGCCCGAGATGAGGGGCAAGGGCAAGACTGATCAGGGAGCTGGATCTAACAGTCAGAAGAGAGTGCAGCAAGCTGCAGACAAGAACCCACGGGTAGCCCAGAAGTCGGGACCCCCACTACACATGGTGAACCGGGACGATGAGCCTGAACCCTCATCGAGACCAGGTACTGCTAAAACCGTTAAGTGATATAATTACCTGCTTACCGCATTATCATGCATGTTTGGTGAATAATTGAGTTAAGTGAGAATAAGATAAGAGTAAAACTTAAGTGAGGTATGACCTATTACTACCTTAGGAAACTTCAACATTTGTTATCCAATGCCTTCAACACCTAACCCGTAATACACCGACATCGAAACTCGAGACTTTCCAACTGAACAATGTTAGGTCATCCGCCCAGGTATGATATTATTAAGGGGATACCTGACACCCGAAGCACAGATAGCCATCATCAGGAGATGCAGACAGTTAGGAGTGGGACCGGGAGGTTTTTATACACCGGAGTACCCAGGAGGAGCAAAAATGAAATTAAAGATGATGAGCTTAGGCAAGGATTGGAATCCGTATGCCAAGACCTACCAAACCACGAGGATGCAAGATGGAGTCGCACCAGCGGGAATACCCGAAGAGTTCCATCCGGTTATTACACAAGTCGTGGAGATCGCTCAGCAGTTGGAGGCTGACCCGATTCTAGACATACAAGCGGACATCTGCATTGTAAACTTCTATGAGAAAGACGGGCGACTCGGACTACATCAGGACAAGGACGAGACGACAGAGTCTCTCAAAAGAGGGATACCCGTAGTGTCTTGGTCCATTGGAGATGACGCTGAATTTTTGTACGGCGAGCAAAAGCGTGCGGACCGTGCTAATAAGTTAGTACTTAAGTCAGGGGATGTATTAGTTATGGGAGGAGAATCAAGGATGTTGTACCATGGGATTAAGAGAATCAAGCTGAATACAACACCGTCAGCCGTAATCAATGCTACACATATGAGACCAGGACGGTTAAACTTAACCTTTAGACAATATTAGCCATGTAATGTTTTAGTATGGGATAAGGAATGAGATGTAAGATTAAAGCACATGTTGTAAACAGGATGGTTATGAATAAAATAACAGTGTTGTTCATATAAATTGTTACGACTCTTGTTATACCATCATTACTCATGAAGCTTGAGAATACAATTAGGTCATGGACTCGGTATGGAAGGTGCGCTAAGCATACTTACAGAGGCACAGGCCGACGCCAGCGGTACTATCCTCACCGGCACCTTTCCGGTTAATGGGATTGAGGCATCAGTTCTCTTCAACTCAGGGGCCTCGCATACCTTTGTCTCGGCATCTTTTGCGAGAAGGTTGGGGCTAGACGCTGATGAGCTACCCGACTTCACGGTTACACTCCCGTCTAAGGAGAAGGTTCGTTGCACTCGCTACTATCGGGGAGCCATTGTCAGTATTAAGGGGGAAGACTTTCCAGTCAGTTTTATTGAGTTCAGGGAGTTAGGATTTGATGTTATCAGGATGAACTGGTTGGAGCGGCACAAGGGACGTATCCTCTGCGCCGAGCATAGACTACTGCTCAGGAGTCCGTCTGGGGTAACAATATCGTACCGCCAGAGGCCCAGAGAGCCTTCGACTAAGATCATCACCGCCATGGCAATGTATAAGGAGTTGAGAAGGAAGGAAGAAGTGTACATCGGCTATGTCCAGGACATAGAGAGAGACCTTGAGTTCGACCCCGACTTACCGGTAGTGTCGGAGTTCCCCGACCTCTTTCCACGGGAACTGCCCAGCATGCCACCCACTCAGGAGGTAGAGTTCACCATCGAGCTGCTACTTGGTACCAGACCGATAGCCAAGGCACCATACCGCATGGCTCCGACAGAGATGAATGAGTTAAAAGAGCAGTTAAAGGATTTGTTAGACAAGGGATTCATCAGACCAAGTGTATCACCATGGGGAGCGCCAGTTCTCTTCGTGAAGAAGAAGGATGGTAGTCTCCGCCTCTGCATCGACTACAGAGAGTTGAATGCAGTGATAGTGAAGAATAAGTACCCACTACCCCACATTGACGATCTGTTCGATCAGTTGAAGGGGGCAACCGTGTTTTCCAAGATTGATCTCAGGTTGGGGTATCATCAGATAGCCATTAAGGAGGGAGATATTGAGAAGACGGCATTCCGGACACGATACGGCCACTATGAGTTTACAGTGATGCCGTTCGGTTTGTCGAACGCACCGACGAAATTTATGGATCTGATGAACCGCTTGTTCCGGGAGCAGCTGGACAAGTCGGTTGTGGTATTCATCGACGACATATTAATATATTCAAAGACAAGGGCTGAACATGAGGAACATTTGAGGAGGGTGTTAGAAATATTGAGGGAGAACCAGTTATATGCTAAATTCTCAAAATGCGAGTTTTGGCTTGACCAAGTCTCATTCTTGGGTCATATTATCTCATATGCTGGGATCTCAGTGGATCCAGCAAAGATTGATGCCGTACGTACTTGGCCAAGACCGAAGACTGTTACCGACATCCAGAGCTTTCTCGGTCTGGCAGGTTAATATCACAGGTTTGTTAAGGATTTCAGCAAGGTCACGAAGCCGATGACCAGTCTGATGAAGAAAGATGCACCGTTCGTGTGGACGGCTGATTGTGAGAGTTCGTTTCAAAGTTTGATGGACTCACTGACCACTGCACCGGTTCTGACCATTCCAGATGGTACGGAGGGCTTTAAGGTTAACTGTGACGCATCCGGCAAAGGGTTGGGCTGCGTGCTCATGCAACATGGCAAGGTGGTGGCATATGCCTCACGCCAGTTGAAGAAACATGAGGAGAACTACCCCACACATGATTTAGAGTTGGGAGCTGTAGTCTTCGCTTTGAAGATATGACGCCACTACTTATACGGGGTTAGTGTGACGATCTACACCGACCATAAGAGCTTGAGATATATATTCACTCAGAAGGAGTTGAATCTTCGACAGAGGAGATGGTTAGAATTTCTGAAGGACTATGATATTGACCTCCAATACAAAGAAGGGAAGGCCAATGTTGTAGCGGACGCCCTGAGTCGTCGAGCACACTCACTCCATCCGCTAGTTTCTTTCTCCAGCTTGGTTGATGAGGTGCGAGAGGCTCAGAGGACAGATGATTACATGGGGGAGGTCAGACAGAAGCTGACAGATGGTACCTTTGAGAGTCAGAAATACGACTTCAGACTTCATGATGATGATCTGATCAGACTTATGGGCCGATTATGCATATCACGGGGCAACACGGATCTGAAATACCGTATACTTAGGGAATCTCACTGTTCGTCAGTTTCCATCCATCCAGGAGCCTCTAAGATGTATAAAGACATGAAGAGGTACTTCTGGTGGTCGGGGATGAAGACAGATGTGACCGAGTTCGTCTTGAGGTGTCTCACTTGCCAGAAGGTGAAATTCGAGCATCGACGACCGGGCGGAATGGTACAGTCGATGCCAGTTCCGGAGTGGAAGTTTCATGATATCTCTATGGACTTTGTAGTTGGACTTCCACCTGCTAGGGGAGGTCTCAACATGATATAGGTGGCGGTGGATCGCCTTACCAAAGTAGCCCGATTCATACCGATGAAGGATACTTGGAAGGTGTTCAAATTAGCTGAGTTGTTTAAGAAAGAAATCATGAGACATCACGGGATACCGAAGACCATAGTGTCAAATAGAGATACCAGATTCCTTTCGAGGTACTAGAGAGCTACCAGAGAAGCGTTGGGTACAGAACTAAAGCTGAGTACCGCGTTCCATCCTCAGACAGATGGTTAGACTGAGCGTACGATTCAGACACTCGAGGACATGCTGAGGGCATGTGCCTTAGACATCCAGGGCAGTTGGATTGACAAATTGCATCTGATCGAGTTTTCATACAACAACAGCTATCACGCTTCGATCAAGATGGCACCTTTTCAAGCGTTGTACGGTAGACCATGTCGTACACCGCTCTGCTGGGATGAGTCGAGTGAGACGGTCATTATAGGACCAGAATACTTAGAACAAGTTAAGGCTGAAGTTCAGTAAATCAGGGAGAACATGAAAGCTGCTCAAGATAGGTAGAAGTCGTATGCTGATGTTTGACGACGAGACCTGAAGTTCGTAGTGGGCAACCGGGTATTTCTGCGGGTATCACCGATGAAGGGTGTATTTAGGTTTGGGCAGAAGGGCAAATTGAGCCTGAAGTTTGTTGGTCCTTATGAGATTACGGAGCGGGTGGGCCCAGTAGCTTATAGGTTGAATTTACCAGCTGAGCTGGGTAAAGTGCATGATGTTTTTCATGTTTCACAGCTAAAGAAATACATGCACCACCCCTCCCATGTGTTAGAACCTGAGAGGTTGACATTAGAACCAAATATGAGATTAGTTGAGATTCCTCAGAGGATCTTGGATAGTAAGACTAGGGACACTCGCCATAAGTCAATGCGACTGGTGAAGGTTCTCCGGTCTAACCAAGATGTCGAAGAGGCCACGTGGGAATTAGACGATAAGATGAGGTCGAAGTACCCTTCTTTGTTTACCGACTAGATCGTCTGTATAGGGTACGGGGCGTACCCCTTTTTAAGAGGGGTAGAGCTTCCTCGCTTTTGAGTTAGTAACGAACATGTTTGTCGTTTGTTTGGTTGGTGTAAGATGTGGTTTGTGTAAGTTTGTGTAAGTTATTACACCTTGGTGGTAAGCTGAGACATGTATAATACTTATGTATTTTATTTGTGGTAGACCTTTGAGTCTTGAGATGTGTGAATGAGAATATAAGATGTGGTGTTAAGATTAAGAAATTGAGTACCGTGAATGATTTTGTACACGTGTGAACTTTGGGGACAATGTTCTTTTAAGGGGGGTAGATTGAAATACCCCAAACTTAGATATGGTGTTTAAGTGATAAACTAAGATATAAGGAGGCTAAATAATGCCTTAGAAACATTAGGGAACAATTTAAATCAAAGAAAACATAAGGAAACACCAAAAGAGCAGTTAAGCAAAAACGTGCTCTAAGCTTGGAGAGACTTGGGTGAGCACCCAAATATCATGCTAAGACCTTAGTAATATCCTAATGGTCATTTTAAACCAATTACCATAGAAAACCAAGCTTGAAAACAAGTTAAAACACAAAATGTGCTTTAAGGAGTCTTAAAGCACATTTTTGAAAAATTGTCTTGTAAATGGGTTTTGAGTGGCTAAATGTCCATCATTACTCTTTAATCAACATGTGTACTACTTAGTATCATATTAGGAATTCTAAATCAATGGGAAATAAAAAATTTCACAATTATGTGCCTTGTTTAGTGAATAGTAACCAAATAGTGCTAGTTTAAGACATTAGTCAAAGTAAGTCAACTAAATGGTCAACAAAGACCACAATATACCTCATTTGACCAAGGGGGCCGGTTTTTAAGTGTGACTCACCACACTTATCTAGTGAAGTAAAGAAGGTAGCAAAAGTAGGTAAATTCACTATTCACCTTTTAACATAAATATCTTACCTTTGTATACCTCTCTCCTCACCTCTTCATTCTCTTCTCTCACCACCGATTTCTCTTGCTTTCTTCCTTCTCCATTGACATGAGGAGCATCCCCATGTAAGCTCCACCTTCCTTTGATTACTACTCACTCATTTTAGCTCCAAAACCAAAACAAATTACATATTCTTCTTAGTTAGCTCAAGCTCTTCCTTTCTATCATTCCAAAAATTCAAGAGCTCCATTTTGGTGCAAAGCCAAACTGCCTTTAGAGGAGTAAACTCAAGCTTGGAGAGTTCATTGGCTTCTCCATTCTCTTAAGGTAAAGAATATGTAAGAAAATCTAGGTTTCCATCATTTTTCTCCATAACCGAAAACTTCTACTCATGGGGCTCCATTTTTATGCCTTGTTCTATCTTGTTTTCTATTATCCAAGGGCAAGAGGAGGTCCTTCTTGATTCATATCCAAGCTTGTCTTGAGAATTCAAGGTAAAACAATCAATTTAATACCTTAAAACACATTTTTGACCTAGGTTTCATTCATTAAGGTTAGTGTAGTGTTTAGTACTCATTGGAGTCATTGAATATTGGTTAGAACATTGGCAAGGAGAGTTTGATTTGGTGACCGAGATTGATCAAGGGAAAACCTAAGGAAGAAAGTTTGTGAAGCTTGAAAAAGAACAAGGTAAATGTCTTACCTTAAGGTGTTTAATGCATTAAGGGATGTGATTTAGATATGTGATAAGTTTAGCTTGGAGTTTACAATAGGAAAGGGCTATAAAAACCTAGGAGAAACAATGATTATATTTGAGAACTTGTGATTAAAGAGCAAATGGGAAATGAGATAGTTAGATAATTCAAGGTGAATTATAAGAACACTTATATTGCAATGGGAGCCATGTTGTGTGTATTTGCAGGTCAAAGGCAATATATATTGTGGAAATTCAGTGCTTAATATTTATGCATTTAAGGGCCTAAGTGCCAAGCAATTTAAGTTTATGCACTATATTGTGATGTAGTGTAGTTTGGGTGTATATTGTGTGTTAAGATGGTGTAATGAGAATTTGAGTGTTTATAGTGTGAAAGTGGTGAAAATTTAAGTGCTTGGGTGTAGGAATATACTAAGGAAGCCATGTCTAAATTTGGTGGAGAAACTAAGTGTTTAAGATGTTTTAAGGAGATTTTAGGAATAAGGATGTTCTAGTAAACCTTAAGGGTTGTTTTTGTGAAAATAGATAAACTATGGAGTTCTTGTGCACTAGGATGATCTAGGGGATGTTTAGGCGGAACTAAGGGTTTCCATGGTGAGTTTAAGGCACCAAGACCAAGACTAAGGAAGTTAGAAAACTTGTGCAAAGTTCAAAGGAAAACTAGGGTATAATGACTTGTAAACATGTGCTAGCCTATGTACCTTTAGGAAGGATGAGAAAAGGGAGTAGGTGTGAGCAATGATGCATGAGGAGTAATTATGTGGTAAGTAGAAAGACACCTTGGTTAGAGAAAGTCCTAGGTGAAAACACAAGTTGGAAGTATAAGGAACTAAGCTCTAAGTGTTAAGGATTTAGTAAGAATTTGAGTAAAAGTTTAAGGAGGTTGTTGGATGATTTAGGGAGGTGTTAAGGTGTTTAAATGATGTTAAAACATGTGGGAAAACATGAGGAATGATTAGGAAAAGATTGGGGTTAAAACGGAGTCCTAAAAGAGGAGAAAAACACTTTAGAAATCAGGTTCTGCAGTGGACCGCCCCTGTGGGGAGGTCCTGTTGTCTGCTGAAGCCGTGGGACTTTTTGTTGTGGACCGCCCCTGGGACCTCCCCAGTGGGGCGGTCCGGACCAGAACAAAAAAAAATTTAATTTAAGGAGGATAAGGGGGCATTAGAAGTAAGCTAGTAAGAGGGCAATGGTGATTAGATAAGTAAGTATATGAGGGCTTAAAGGATTAAGTTAAGTAAATGATTTTAAGTGTTTAAGGTTAAGTTCTAAGAACTTAGTGAGTACTAATTGGGAATGAAGGGGATTGTTAGGTAATGATGTGATTGGGTTGTTTATGACATGTTTAGTGGGTAAAATAGCTACTAAGTGGGTGAACAAATGTAAGAGACAATAAGAAACAATGCACTTAAACGTTTAAAGATAAAAACCACAAGGACTTAGTAAATGACAATGGGTAAATGTTAGTGTTTAGAAAGGTTAAGTAAGTGAATAACGTTAAGTTGAGCTAAATAATGACTTAAAACTGAATGAATGTTTTTGGACTTGTGAATTGGGACTTGGAAGGAGATAAACCGAACTATCGCCGACGGTGAACGGTACAGTCTTTCTTGTGACCTGCTTGCTAACGAGGTGTCCCTCGGCTTGTGTGCTATCTGTTTATTTGCTATGGCTAAGACAAGATAAAGCATGCAACCGGATATACTTGTTCTCGTTGTGAATGTGTTTTCTTTACACTAACCCGCGAGACTTGAGATTGTTACTAACTAAGTCTAGTACTTATTGAGTTAAGAAGAGGAGTTAAGTATTGGTATCCGTTGGTTAATACCTGTTAAGGTTTAACTAACACATGGTTGTAAGATTTTCACTAACTGGAACTTGAGGGGGGATTGAGGAACCCGGGACTGACTCCGGTCATGCTTGCTAAGGAAAGGGGGTCGGTATCTGAATCAGATCCATCTTCCGCTTAAGGACTTGTCTTCGGACTTGTTGCCTAGGGTCGGTTGCCGGCTCAGCTACACTGGACTCCCGTCCAAGGTAGGTGGCATTAAGATGGTGTGGTAGGATCACCTAATTCCTAAGTTTAAGATAAGATACAACCATTTCCATTCTAGAAACGGTTTGTATACTGAGATTAAGATAAGTATGAGACTGAGGTAAGTTAAGGAGAACTGAGGATAAGTGGAATCAGATCTGGGGGAGGTTATTACTAACCCACCTGTTAGGGGAACGCTTGAGTCATTCATTTGTGTGTGAACTATGTATGTTCATCTGTGGATGGTTGTTTATTGCACTTCATATTATGATTGTGTATCTGATCAATTTCCATGCTATCGACAATTAGTCGTCGTAGCCCCGTTAGCTTGGGGGCCACGAGAGGGTCGTACCAGCATTCGTGCTGACCCCCTTTGGGGGTTGTTTTTACACTTGCAGGTAAGCGGCCCATGAAGTCACACCACGAGAGTAGGAGCGGTTAGACTTAGGATGGGTTACTTACTTTTGAGCACGGGTTGCGCATGTGCGCCCGTCTGTTTATATTTAAACCGATGGAAGTTATGTTGTCACTTGAGATACTCGAAGCTCGGTTGGTGGGCATTTTGGATGGTATGTATGTTTTGGATGGTATGTATATCTTTGATGGTGTTGTAAATTATTAAAGTTCGGTATGTTCTTTTGATTAGACCGTGGCAAGGTCCCGGTGTTAGTTTATTCCGCTGCGTTCATTGCGATTAAGTTGTTATGTTGGCGATAACCACGATCGGCTTTGGACGGGGTGTTACAAGATGAAACATAATACAAGGACGATTGACCTACTCTCACAAGTACATATACTTTTCTTTCCTCCTTTGCCATACAGCAAAATAGGGACCAACTACACGACATAAGATGTTGTAAAGGCCATGACATTCCCTAGATCACAAACTATAAAATATGACCAAGATAATCTAGATGGAGTGTCGTAGTTGGTATCCTATTCATAATCCTCTGAGCAAGTAGGCTCTTCCTCCAAAAACCCGGCTTTGATCCAAGAAGGTTTGGCTTTGGGTGTGCTGATCAAAGGTGATTAAGTTATGGTTGAAAGGTCAGACTCATCAAAATCTATGAAGAACTCCATGCAATGTGGAGAACGTGATTGTGATAGAGTAATACTTGAGGTGATAGACCAAGCTGTGAGGGAGTCAGAATCAGGTTGAACATAGCTTTGGGCGACGTATTTCTTTGGGTGTATGGTTGTCATACACTTGTGAATGGTGGACTAAATGGTTTGCTCATTCGAGCTGGATGAGCTTTGTGGGTATTGAGCCATTGCATGAGATGATTGTGAGTGGTAAAAGGAGTAAGAAAGTTTTATAGACACTTTGGATATGCTTAACGATTGATCGAGGAGTGGCATTTAATGAGGTGCTACGTCTTGTGGGCTATGTTTGTAGGCTTTTTAGGTGTCAAGGTCCGACATTGGATTAGTGGAATGTATAGGACTAAATATCTCAGATCATTTTATAATTTTTACTCAAGGAAGAAGCAGCCAAGACAATAAATTATTTCATACCCATCATAAGCATTCCAGTAAAAAAAATCAGTTGCATTTTCATTAATGTCCAAAAGGTGTTGTGAAACAGATAGTCAGAGGCAAAATAGAGCATTTGATGGAAAAGAAAAATCTAGTCCTAACTCTAACTCTCACGGTTTCACTTAAGTCTCTAGGAGACAAAGAACCCTCAGGCTGTGTGAGTATCTATAAAATATATTGCTCCTTGAACCATGTGATGAACACTTGGCTCAGTGGAGACAGCCTGCACAGCTGTAAGAGTGACTCTTACTCGTTGAAGTATCCAGACTTGTCCCCGACCTCTCATGGACCTGTGAGAGACTTCTCTTTCTCTTGTGTCCTGAAGCCCTGGCTGATGGTCGACATTCAGACTATGCTTCCTCACCCTTAGGGAGCTTCTGTATGGCCACGAGCTTATCCCCCATAGTCTTTATCCCCATCTTGGATATCATCTCATAACAGATGCAGTCTTGAGCGGTGCGCTTGCACTCGTGGAACCTGTCGGTGTCCACTCCATTCTCTATGAGTGCCGCGGTGACCACTCCCCCGTGCACCCGACCTTGGTTCACTTGTCGACTCCCATATAGAGTGAGGAGAATCATGGCTGGCAAATCGATCTTTTCCTTGGTGTTGAGTGCATATAGTAGTCTCACATCCCGTGCATTGACGATGTGAGTGCGTTGGTTCCTTGGGGTAATACTTGACAAAAGGTGCTAGTCTCATAATCAGAATTACAAATACAATTTATATATTTGATATTAAATCTTTTGTTATTTTGCAAAATTAAACAAGGTGCTACTTGACAGAAGTAAATACGAGTATTATACTAGTTATGTTTGCTCCCCTCGCCTCTTCAATATGATTCTGGTCGAGCTCGAAGCAACCTGCAAATAGCCGGTTCAAAAATTATTTAGGGCAATAAGGAGGGTTTAAGTGATTAATTTAGTACAATAAGGAGGAGGATAAAAGCTTAATTGGTTATAAAGAATGAGAATGTGTGGAATTAGTCAGCCCATCCGACGCCCCCTAAATTTTTTCTTTGTTACCATTTTACTATCTTGATTTAGACTAATTAATCCAATTGCTGTTAACTTTTTTAAAAAATAAAGAAATCTAACCCAAACTCTACCACTGATTGGAACTATGTGACTGTTGGACGAAACAAATTTACTATACCCAACAATGTTGTCATGCATACACACACACACTATATCGCTTTAATGTATGAGAAATCGATGTAATTACCATGAGATACATTTGCACATAAAGTTGATTTTGTTAAATCTATATTTTATTATTTAAAAAAACTAGGTTCCAGTCCACGTATGTCATCCAATGAAATCAATTCACATTTGCCAACTACCCAATGCATGATTAACTCATGACATGTATCATCCTTACTTACATGTATATACTATTTCATTGTAATTATGTGAGATAAAGCTGAAGACGAACCCTAGTTAAACTTGTTCCTAATTACATTAACTTAATTAATACAATTATTATTATAAAATCTGTAATCTTCCAATTCCAACTAGCATGCTAAATATGTAAAAAATGCTTCTGATGAGAAAATGGAAGCTAGGTTTACTCACCTGGCCGGGTTTGTAGGCGGCGGAGGAAGAAAGGCGGTGGTGGGCGTGCACAGACTGCAGGTGTGGAGATGCTAGTAGCGATGGCCGGCGCGGTGTTATCGGATTTTGTGGGCGAATCTCAAGGCAGGGTTGGTGGGCGACAAGGACGACTATCGCGACGGGCAGAATTTCACGAGGGTGGCGAAGGAAGAGAGGCAGCGGGAGGGCCGGCGAGAGGGTGGGCGAGAGGAGGGTGCGCGTGTTTGAAAATCGCCAAAGAGCAGAAGAAAGCAGGACGATGGGAGGAAGAAGAAAGAAAAGAAAAACTGGCCAGGGTTTTATTAAAACACTTTTAAACGACGGTTCAGCTAAGTAATCGTCATTTAGAATGGTAGGTCAACAATATAAATGACGGTTTCAAGATAACCGTTGTTTATAATATCACTCGCGAAACTATAAATGGCGGTTCTGATGCAACCGTCACTTATTATAGACTAAAAACAATGGTTGATGGTAGAACCATGGTATAAAATCGCACAGTAAGGTTTTATATGACGGTTTAGCTGATAATTGTGGTATATAATATTTAAACGATGGTATTATTTGTAACCGTGGTTTAAAGGGTGTCACATAAAATCTTTTTTACACTAGTGAGAGATATTTCAGAAAGATTTCAAGCGAAAGATGTAGAAGAAAAGAGACTCTAAAGTCTATGAAGATCAACAAAAGAACGAAGACAAGTGCTTTGAGTGCTCCAAGAGAGGACACTATATCAAGGACTCTGCATAGAAGCCAAAAGAGGTCAATGACAATTCCAAGAGGAAAGCCCGACCACACCTCACTAGAAAGTAAAAGAAGGAAGCTCTTGTGACCACTTGCGGGGAGACCGATCTGAGTGACAATGATCAGGACTCTGACAAAGAGCATTCAGGGAATGAAACAGCACACCTATCCATAGAGGAGCCTGTCTGGGGAAAGACACAAACAATCTGTGTCTAGTCATGGGTGGTGAAGCTATCAAGGAACCCATCTTTGAATAGTCAGAAGACAATGAAGACCAAACCAAGGTAAACTTTCTTAAACCAACAAAGAAAATTGATAAATCCAAGTTACGAAACTACAACACAACTATGATGAGTTACTTGCTACTCAAGAGAAACAGAAACGTTAGTTAGATGAAAAGATTAAGAAACCGAATGTGAATAACAAACAACTTGTTAATGATAAACTAATTGAAGCTCTTAACAAAGCCGAAACTGACCTAGTCTCCTTAAAAGAAAAACTTGCTTGTATTGAACATAATAACAACCAAGGAAACTAAAGGAAGCTCTCCGGAAAGGTAAGCGACCTGTTGGGTAGCTGTCGAAGACCAAACGCGAGGTATATGTTACCTCTATCTACTGCCTAGTCACTACCATTCCAGACGTTACAGGACTCGCTTGATGCAATCCTGACAACTAGCTAGGGTAGGTCTTACATGGGTAGAGAAGAAGGACCATAAGACTGAATCTGTTAGTGATAAAGAACCAAATATCATTGGGTTCCTAATCACACCCATTACAAGTTAAGTGTAGGCTAGAGTGTGAGGGGAGCACTACTAAGCTCTGCTCACTCATGCCAAAGTGCCAAGGAATTTCTTCCTTGAGCGTAAATAATAATAAGATTGTTTCTTGTTTGACTATGTTATTAGTGGTGTTCATCTTTAAAGTTAAGCTTGCTAAGAGTCGAAAGAAGGTTGAGAATACGTTCTTCTAATAAGGGAGTTTACAAATGTTTTCACTAAGTCTTTAGTAGGGAGAAATTCGCCAAGATCACGAATGATCTGGGCATGATATTCACAAGTTAAATTCGAGGTTTAAGATCTCATTGTTGTTCCACAGATAGGTCAGTGAGTATTCGGGCACATGTCTTTCAAGACTATCTTATTACATTATGCTTTCACGATAGGTGCCTGACTATCCGGGACAGAGAAATCATTTCTTTAGTAGAATAAAGGAAAATTAGGGCTTTTGTCTATGATCAAGGATAAAAATGTCATTCCAATGTTAGAATCTGGTTTTGACTGTTTTGTCAATTCACAGCCAAATAAAGCATTGAAACTTGAAATACCCCAAACCTAAGTATGCTAAGTAAACATCAAATCATGATGTAGTAAGGCTAAAATATGCCTTAGAAAGATTGGTAGACAATTTAAACCAAGGAAAACACAAGAAAGTGCCTTAAGGGCAATCAGGGCAAAAACGTGCTCTAAGCTTTGAGAGACTTGGGTGAGTACCCAAATATCATGATAAGACCTTAGTAATATCTTAATGGTCATTTTAAATCAATTAGCAAAGAAAACCAAGCTTGAAAACAAGTTAAAACACAAAATGTGCTTTAAGAAGTCTTAAAGCACATTTTTGAGAAATTGTCTTAGAATTGAGTTTTGAGTGGCTAAATGCCCATCATTACTCTTTAATCAACATGTGTACTAATTAGTATCACATTAGGAGGTCTAAATCAATGGGAAATCAAAAATTTCCCGATTATGTGCCTTGTTTAGTGAATAGTAACTATTTAGTGACTAGTTTAAGTTTTAATCAATATAAGTCAATTAATTGGTCAACAAAGACCATGTTAGCCTTATATTAAGAGGGTGGCCGGTTTTTATGTGGGGAGTCACCACATGAGTCATCAAATGAGAAAGGAAAGAAGAGATAAGTAAAGAAGTTACTATTTGCTTTATTAAAGCAAAATATCTTATATTAGCTCACTTCTCTCCTTTATTCTCCATTTCTCTCCTTCACCCACGGTTTCTTCTTTTCTCTCTCTGTTCCAAAACCGAGAGAGCTGCTCTTCCATGGTTCTCCATCTTCAATCACTTGCCAAATACAACTCCAAGCTCCAAATCCAAAACAAATTGCATATTTGTCTTAGTTAGGTCAAGACCTATCTTTCTATCTTTTCAAATATTTCAAAGCTCCATTTTGGTGCCATGAGAAAACTCCATTGATGGAGGAAAATCAAGTTTGAAGAGCTCATTAGCTTCTCCATTCTCTTAAGGTAAAGAAAATGTAAGAAAAAACCATGTTTCCATCATTTCTTGTTCATGGCCGAAAATTCCTTCTCATGGGGCTATGTTTTTATGCTTGTTCTAGCTTGATTTATTCACCAAGGACTAGTGGAGTCCTATTTCATTCAATGCCAAAGTCTACCTTGAGACTTTAAAGGTAATCATCCACTTTTATGCCTTAGAACACATTTCTAACCTAGGTTTTTAATTCCTTGAGGTTAGTGCATTGTTTAGTACTTATATGAGTCCTTGAATATCGATTAGAACATTGGCAAGGGGAATTTAAGTGGTGGCCGAGATCTATGCAAAAGAAGGCCTAAGGAGGAGATTAAGATAAGCTTGAGAAAACAAGGTAAAATGCTTACCTAATGGTGGTTTAAGATTAAGGAATGAGTTTTAGATAAATACCAATGTGGCTTAGAGCTTACATTGTGTATTGGGTTATATAACCTAAGGAAAAAGAACTTAAACAAGCTTATGAACTTGTGATTAAGGAGCTAATGAGAATGAGTTAGAAATATAAGTTTAAGGTGGATTTTAAGAGCATTAACTACTATGAGATTGATGAGTGTATTGCAGGTTGAAAGCTTATATATGTGGGAAATTCAGTGTTTAAGTTTAAGTCATTTAAGGGCCTAAGAGCCATGTCATATAAGAGCCTTAGTGCTATGCAATTTAAGATTATTGCAATATATTGAGTTTGTTTGTGAATGAATTGGTTTGGGTGATGAGATATGATGAGAAGAACTTGATGTGTGTGAGATGGTTGAATGAGGAAAAATAATGTGTTTGGGCATGATAATATACTAGAGGAGCTATGGCGAAATTTGAGTAGAAAATAAGTGTTTAGGTGATGGTGGAGAACTAATATGACCTAGGATTTACTAGGAGTCATACAAGGAATTTGAGTGGAAATGAGTTAACTAAGGAGTTCTTGAGGTTTAGAATGACCTAGAATGGTCTATGAGGAAATTAGAGTTTAGATGGGTGCATTGAACACACCAACACGGTATGAGGAATGATAAGACTTGTGCAAATCTGGAGGAAAGGTGTATAATGCTTTAAGGTGATTTAGGTATGAACTAAGAGAAGAACAATGAGAGTTCGAGAAGTTGTGTAAGATGTGGTGATGTTAGTGGTGGACTAGTAAGGTTTAGTTGAATGGTAATGTGTGGACTTGGGTGATGGAAGTGAAATGGTAGGAGGATATTGTATCATCAAGGAAAATGACTAGAAACGTATAAGAGGGTTGGTCAGATGGTGAGTAAGTTGCTAAGAGGAGTGGAAATGTCTAAGGAGGGTGTTGCATGGTTTAAAAGGTAAATGAAAACAATGTCAAGGTATTAAGATAATGGAAAGAAATGTATAAGCAAGCTTAAGAGTTTAAGAGTGATGAGTAACAAGTGAAAAGAAGAGAAATTGTGCATGGACATGCAAGATAACCTTGGAAGGTTTAACAAGCAAAGAAGGAGTGCAATGATGTTAAGAAGGAGTTATATGGGTAGAAAAGAAACACTTTGGTTAGTTGAAGTTTTAGACAAAATGTACATGTTAGAAATATAAGGAATTAATTGACAAGTGTTAGGAATTTCTTACAAGAATTGAGCTAAAGGTTGGAATGATCTTTGGAGGTGATTTTAATGAGTTTGGTGGAGGTTATAAGGTAGGTTTGATGTGCCAAATGATGTTAGAACACATTAGGAGGCTTGAGGAAAAATTTGGAGAAAGTTTGACAATGTATGAGAAGTTTCTGCAGCCGACCTACCCAGGGGACCGACCCCAGTCTGGGTCGGTCGGGCTGAAACTGTGAAGTTTGATGTTCTCTGCAGCCGACCTACCCAGGGGTGGGTCGGTCGGTGGGTCGGTCGGACCAAAAAAAAAAAAAAAAAAGAGAGAAAGAAACCCTAAGAGAGTTTAGTGGTATTAATGGTACCCCATTAAGGGGGCAATGATGATTAGAGGTATAAAGACCTAAGGGATTAAGTTAAGAATAAACTTAAAAGTTTAAGATTAAGTTTGCAAGATTAAGTTGTAAGACTTAAGAGGTGTTAGGTGGGGATCGTTAAGGGTTAAGTAAGTTAAGTAAGTTGAATTAAGTTAAGTGATTAACAACCTAAAACTGAATGAATGTTTTAGGACTTGGGAGTTTGGACTCCGGAAGAGAGTAAGCAGCCGAACGACCAACGGTGAACGGTACAGTTCTCTTGTGACCTGCTTGCTAACGAGGTGTCCCTCGGCTTGTGTGCTATTTGTTTTGTGTGCTCACTAAACAAGATAAAGCATGCAACCGGAATATATTATATTATTGTATTGTTATGTGATGTTTGAAAACTAACACAACATACCGTGAGAACTTACTAACCAATGTTTAGTAAGGAATTGAGTGAGACTAAGGAACGCCCCCTAATAAGGGACGATATGAACCGAAAGAGGTTAACCAACAAACAGGGTCTTGAGATAACTACTAACTGGAACTTGAGTGAGGAAACCCGGGACCGATCTCCGGTCATGCATGCTAAGGAAAGGGGGTCGTTATCTATAGTAGATTCGACCTCCGATTAAGGACTTGTCTTCGGACATGTTGCCTAGGGCCGGTTGCCGGCTCAGCTACGCTGGACTCCCGTCCAGAGTAGGTGGCATTAAGATGGTGCGGTGGGATCACCTAAATCCCAGGTTCGAATTAGATACGGCCAATCCCTTCCAGGAAAGGTTTGTATATTGAGATTAAGATTGAGATTAAGATTAAGATTAAGGTAAGATTAAGTTAAGTTACAATCATTCCTTTTTTAAGGATGATTTGTATTATTAAGATTAAGATTAAGGTGAGGTTAAGATAAGTTGCAACCATACCTTTTTAAAGGATGGTTTGTAATATTAAGATTAAGATAAGCTACATCCACTCCTGATTAAAGGATGGTTGTTTCTAAGATTAAGATAAGAATCAGATTGAGGTAAGATAAGGATGGACTAAGATTAAGAGAGAACATTACTTAAGGAGTTAAATAACTAACTCTCTAATTAAGGGAACACATTTAAGTCGTTCATTGTGTGTGAACTTTGATTGTTCATATCTGAGTTGTTGTTTACTGCACTTTATTATATTGTGCATCTAATCAACCTCCATGCTATCGACAATTAGTCGCCGTAGCCACGTTAGCTTGGGGGCCATGAGGGGATCGTACCAGCATTCGTGCTGACCCCCTTTGGGGGCTGTTTTTACTACACAGGTACATCAGAAGGCGGCTGTCGCAAGAGTAAGAAGAGGGTACAAGTGTTAAGGATTAAGTGTGACCTACGAGTTGTGCATGTACACTCGTATGGCAATTGAGTTAGTAAGATGTATAGGTTGTGAGAGGATTGTAAGAAGGTTATGTAAATGGTTAAGGTTGTTAGACTAATGTTCGGTATATTCTGTAGTCAGACCGTGGCAAGGTCCTGGATTGTAAAGAATTCCGCTGTGACATGTTTATATATACTGTTAAGTTGCGAGACCACATTTGGATTGAGTTGGGGTGTTACAAAAAGTGGTATCAGAGCGTAGTTACGCTCTGAAGACAAGAAATACCGAACTTAGGAGAATGATGAGGTTGAGATTGAGTTATGGGTTAAGGGTTGAGAGATAGAGTGTGAGGTGCGTTAGCCAGGACTCCCCGGTGTTTACCGGATATCCATAGTACCTAGGCCCGCCCTCCACATCCCTAACCCTAAATATGTGGAACAAACGCCAGAGAGAAGAAAGCCTTCTCTTACTCGGGGAAACCCGATCTGGCAGTTAGCTAACAGGAGCAATACGAGAAACAATTTGTTGTACAACAGTTATGGAGAACTTGGAGGTTTTAATGGAGCGCAACAGAGAAACAGCGCTACCTATGGAATTCTATCAATAAGGGAACGGTAATTACCGGCAACATGGGTCGACATGCTACGCAGTCGAAATAACCCGCGATACCAATGTAAGGAAAGCACTACGCGTGCAATAGATAAGGAAATGATAAGAGGCATGAGTACCGGACAGCGGTCCGAGTGAGCATAACAGTGGGATAATACAAAGCATGAGGATTGAGATTACTGGAAAGTCCTAGTTAAAACGGGAACTCCAAACCCCATACAATGAAAGGTTACAAAACCTGGCCAACATAATGTGGACGACGATAGGAACTCATACAAGTTGTATACCGAATAGGACTACAATGTAGTGCCTAAAGGAAAAACCGTTGCCTAGTAACCACAACAAAACGTGTGGAGACAGGAGGAGGATTAAGACATAAGAAAATGTTAAGGGGTTCCCTCAGAAAGAGGAACGCCCTGATAAATGACAGTACTGTCAAATAACAAGGAAACTGCCGGATGAACGGTTATCCAAAATAAGAGATTATCGAAGGAGTCCCGAGGACTACCAATTACATGGAAATTAGAAGGAAGTGTCACTACCGATGTACCTTGTACCAATGACCCATCCTGCATGGCGCACTTGCTATGGCAAGTGCTACCACGGTTAAGCCACACGGAAAGCCATCATGGCAAGATAGGAGAACGCTACAGTTGTAACACATATTAACACCGGATTGTAAAACCATAGGAATGGAAAAATAAGACCTTGGAAGGGCCTGACGGCCTGACCATGATGAGATGAACCGACACATCAGCCAGCAGGGAGCTGAGCTTAGATGAGATACTAAACCATATAAATACTGGCAACGATATAACCCACTACAACAACAACCGACAGTATGGTAAGAACACCAATCTCAAACTCCAAGGGGAAAACCTAAGAGATTGCTCGGTATTGCGAGCAAAAACACTATATAAGCAATGATATACAAGGGATGTATTATAAGATACTGTTGAAACTGTTGAAGCATCGACTTACAACGAAAACGGGATAAGACTCTCAGAGTGACCATTAAGGACACCAATAACAACATTCTTCAATGAAGATGTTGGAAAACCCGGAAATCAAGGATAAAAGAGATAAACATAAGCTATAACCTACTAAGAATTAAAGTCGTACAACCCTGGAAAAGGAAAGCTCAGAGGACTACCCCCACAGAGCGGGCATAGTCGAGCCGAACAAACTGACGAATGACAGCTAGTACTGTTCGTCTAACTCATTAATACCCAAGTATGATTGATCATCAACGGGTGGCGTAGTCAACGGAAGTTGAACAAAGCGTTGAGATAGAGGTATAAGATGCCAGGATGATATCCAACTTGGACACCGTAAGGCAAACGCCTAATATGAACTTATCCTTGATTGCCAAAAGACATAAGTCTAGTAAAATGACAGTATTGTCAAAGACATTAAGTAACCTCAGATCACCTGAACAACTTCCCTAGCAGGAAGCAGAATGCAGCAACTTACCATGTAACCCGATACTACATTTAGTATGTAAATTAACGGTGGATAGTGCTCAAAGAACCAGAAGTTTATGAGGATAACCTGCAGATGAGTAAGAGTACAAATAATGAACTGAGACATTAAGCATTAAGAGCCTACGAGCCAAGGATGTTAACCACATCAGAGCCCGAGGCGCAGTAAATTATAAGAGAGCTTGTTTAAGCCATGAGAGACTACAATTTGTAGATATGAACGGTTACCAAACCTATAATTTAGATTGGGAAAAACAATACCAAGAAAGGGTACCAATGAGAATATTGAGATAATGCTAAGGACGGGAGCGGAGAACGAACCACGCCTTTTAGGGTGGGGATACCTCTCCTTGTTGTGAGGCCAAGAGTGGGAATGAACCCCTCAAAAAGGGCTTTCACTTGTTAGAGATGAAGTAAACTTTATTTAGAAAATGGAAACTATGAACCTTGAGATTACCTTAGAACATACCAGATACACTTGAGTAATAATGAAGGTGGCACAGATAGACCCCATATCCAACACCCAGGATGTAAGAATTAGTATGGGCAGAGATAAACATTGTGACTGCACATTATGGCACGTCAATTAAACAATGCTCAGAAGAGCTTGTGATTCAGCGGATGACTTCTTCAGTAACCAGTTAAACTACATGGTAGATAACACCTTCATATTAAGAGCCAACTATTTTACAACACGGTACGACAACCGCCAATACCGGAATGGAAGAACTTCCAGTGTGTTTACACCAAGAAGGGATTGAGTATAAGTTAAGACATTAGTAAGTGAGTAGAGATTGCACCATTAATGGGCAACATGGTAAAGGCCAACTACCACGGTAGTAGTGGTCGTGAGTACAATAGTTAGAAAGGTGGATTAAGTCATGGTGCGCGGTAAGGCGACCATTATGTATGAGCCGTCAAATATTGACACTGAGGCAATTAGATTTATGAGTTAAGATTAGCATAAGTAAGAAAATAAGATGGTAGACGAACTGAGCGTTGATGCCAGCAGTCTGGACCTGGTTAGGTAAGATTTCGCAGGAAGCACACTACCCATTCCTTAAGGAACTGGAAGTGCTTTCCTAATAGAATGAAAATGAGAAGAAGATAAGAGGCTTTATGGAAAGAGACCTAAGCTACTAAGAAATAGAATCAGTACGGGATACAGAAAGGAGCTGGAGCATACCATACCCAAGAACGCAGTAATGGATTTTCCTTGATTAACATCAAGAAGAACAATAAATGTTATTATGGAACAAGGAAAGAGGAGATCGACAACAGAATACTTCATAATTAGCAATAGCTAAACGTGTGACGGACACTATGAGTTTACTAAAACGAGACGTGGGACGACTGCACCCCACAGGGGCTTGCAGGCCTGACACGCTCATTTATGAGTTAGTTGGGTAAGTAGTAATGTACCAGTAAGGTACCCCATGCATGTGAACGAGTGGTGCAAGGAACACGGGAAGTAGTCGACTCCGTACCACCGACAACGACGCAAGATCAGACGAGCAGCTACTACCACAAACAGTCGAAGAGAAGAATTCAGTCGAACCAGCAACACAGAGGAACCAGAGAACAAATAATTAAGGACTATGAAGTGCGAAGAGCACGGATTGTTAAGTACAGACATTGAACATGCCTTAAGATGTAAGAGATTAAGACTGTAAAGCGCATTATGCACTAAACAGTAGTTTCAGACTAAGAATCATCCTCAGACCAAAGGTCAGTTGGGAGAAACAATTTAGACATTCGAGAAAATACTAAGAGTATGAGCGTAAGATCTTCAAGGAGAATGGATAGACGAGTTACAACTCATTAAGGCCGTGTATATATAAAGATAACACGTGTCCATTGAGAGACCAATATTCCTAAATTGTAAGGAGGAAGAAGGATATACAATACTATGAACGATTAGAAAAGCAGTTAAGCCTAAGATTATCAGAGTCGCGCAGCGGAAGCTAGCAAACCACTACTTTTGAGATTAGACCAAACTAAGTTAAGGAAACAGTATAAGTACCGTTAAGAATCCTCGATACAGAGACTAAGTCATTTCTGATCGAGTTATAAGTAAGATAGATGACGTGGAAGCAAGAATGCTTGGTGAGAATTAGACATCTTGAACTTATGTTCAAAGATGATGTGACGCTGATTATGTGGGCGTAATCCATTTTAAGGGGGGTAGAGCGAAAACCGCTTAGCGTATGTTTGTGTACTGAGTACATAAACTACGGTGTGCATAGCACAAAATAATTTGAGAATATGTTTTACATAAACATTTTAAGATAAATCATGGTTATTGCACACAGAAGATGTGAATACCATACACATTAAGTACCTATCTTGTTAACTCCGGTGTGAGTACAAGTTAAGGAATTAAGGAAGAGGCTTAAGGAGACTTAAGGAATAAGGAATATATGAGGTATAAGTCGATATGGACTATGTGTGAGATAAGAATAAGATAACATTATGAGAAAGGAAATTGTAATGCTATGAGATATAAGATGGGAGAATTGGTATGGGACAGTTATAAAACTTAGTAGGAATTTAAGTCTTGAGGTAATTACTAAGAGATGAATCGGGAATGTTGATGGACTTAGTCCACAACTTGGAGATGTATTGATTATGATTAGAAGAACTAAAAGAAGAAAATTGGATATGAGTGAATTATTGGATGTTTGAAAATGACGTGGGAGGTGGAACTTGATTTTCTAGGGATCAAGGAAACCGAACACAAAATGGGGTGAAGGATAGTTACACTGGATGCTGATCACATCAGGGTTGGATGACTCCTGAAACCCTACCAGCTGGTCACAATTAAATCACATTAAGGGTAGAGGCCTTAGGATAAAATGAAATTGGAGTTGATTGTATTTTAATTAGAGGAATTATTCCTCACATGACCTCATAAAAAGGATTACCTTTTTACTGAGTCTCGCCCATGAAGTCGAGGACGCACGAGCCTTTGTCTTCGGACCGGTGACATGGGGAGAGCAGCGTGTTTTGTATTCTGGCCCATGGTGACGAGGACGAATGAGCCATTGTCTACGGACCGGTGACATGGGAGAATGCGTTGGAAAGAAAATTATGTGAATGTTTTAATCATCAAAAGAAACAAGGAGAATTTTGAGTGCTATACATGCTTAAGCATGTGTATGATATTTAAGGTAAGAATGTGGGGATCTATGATCCAATGAGTTAAGTATACAAAGTATTGATCTATATGATCTAAGGAATGAGGTAAGGTAAAGACATGATTCTAATAAGATAAGAGGCATGGGAATTGTGGACAAAGTTCTTTTAAGGGGGGTAGATGAAATACCACCACAAACCTAAGTATGCTAAGTAAACATCAAATCTGAGTAGTAAGGACTAAAAATAGCATTAGAAAGATTGGTAGACAATTTAACAACAAGGAAAGACACAAGAAAGTGCCTTAAGGGCAATCAGGGGAAAAAAAAACGTGCTCTAAGCTTGAGAGACTTGGGTGAGTACCCAAATATCATGATAAGACCTTAGTAATATCTAATGGTCATTTTAAATCAATTAGCAAAGAAAACCAAGCTTGAAAACAAGTTAAAACACAAAATGTGCTTTAAGAAGTCTTAAAGCACATTTTTGAGAAATTGTCTTAGAATTGAGTTTTGAGTGGCTAAATGTCCATCATTACTCTTTAATCAACATGTGTACTAATTAGTATCACATTAGGAGGTCTAAATCAATGGGAAATCAAAAATTTCCCGATTATGTGCCTTGTTTAGTGAATAGTAACTATTTAGTGACTAGTTTAAGTTTTAATCAATATAAGTCAATTAATTGGTCAACAAAGACCATGTTAGCCTTATATTAAGAGGGTGGCCGGTTTTTATGTGGGGAGTCACCACATGAGTCATCAAATGAGAAAGGAAAAGAAGAGATAAGTAAAGAAGTTACTATTTGCTTTATTAAAGCAAAATATCTTATATTAGCTCACTTCTCCTTTATTTCCATTTCTCTCCTTCACCCACGGTTTCTTCTTCTTCTCTCTGTTCCAAAACCGAGAGCTGCTCTTCCATGGTTCTCCATCTTCAATCACTTGCCAAATACAACTCCAAGCTCCAAATCCAAAACAAATTGCATATTTGTCTTAGTTAGGTCAAGACCTATCTTTCTATCTTTTCAAATCTTTCAAAGCTCCATTTTGGTGCCATGAGAAAACTCCATTGATGGAGGAAAATCAAGTTTGAAGAGCTCATTAGCTTCTCCATCCTCTTAAGGTAAAGAAAATGTAAGAAAAACCATGTTTCCATCATTTCTTGTTCATGGCCGAAAATTCCTTCTCATGGGGCTATGTTTTTATGCCTTGTTCTAGCTTGATTTATTCACCAAGGACTAGTGGAGGTCCTATTTCATTCAATGCCAAAGTCTACCTTGAGACTTCAAAGGTAATCATCCACTTTTATGCCTTAGAACACATTTCTAACCTAGGTTTTTATTCCTTGAGGTTAGTGCATTGTTTAGTACTCATATGAGTCCTTGAATATTGATTAGAACATTGGCAAGGGGAATTTAAGTGGTGGCCGAGATCTATGCAAGAAGAAGGCTAAGGAGGAGATTAAGATAAGCTTGAGAAAACAAGGTAAAATGCTTACCTAATGGTGGTTTAAGATTAAGGAATGAGTTTTAGATAATACCAATGTGGCTTAGAGCTTACATTGTGTATTGGGTTATATAACCTAAGGAAAAAGAACTTAAACAAGCTTATGAACTTGTGATTAAGGAGCTAATGAGAATGAGTTAGTAATATAAGTTTAAGGTGGATTTTAAGAGCATTATAACTACTATGAGATTGATGAGTGTATTTGCAGGTTGAAAGCTTATATATGTGGGAAATTCAGTGTTTAAGTTTAAGTCATTTAAGGGCCTAAGAGCCATGTCATTTAAGAGCCTTAGTGCTATGCAATTTAAGATTATTGCAATATATTGAGTTTGTTGTGAATGAATTGGTTTGGGTGATGAGATATGATGAGAAGAACTTGATGTGTGTGAGATGGTTGAATGAGGAAAAATAATGTGTTGGGCATGATAATATACTAGAGGAGCTATGGCGAAATTTGAGTAGAAAATAAGTGTTTAGGTGATGGTGGAGAACTAATATGACCTAGGATTTACTAGGAGTCATACAAAGGAATTTGAGTGGAAATGAGTTAACTAAGGAGTTCTTGAGGTTTAGAATGACCTAGAATGGTCTATGAGGAAATTAGAGTTTAGATGGGTGCATTGAACACACCAAAGACACGGTATGAGGAATGATAAGACTTGTGCAAATCTGGAGGAAAGGTGTATAATGCTTTAAGGTGATTTAGGTATGAACTAAGAGAAGAACAATGAGAGTTCGAGAAGTTTGTGTAAGATGTGGTGATGTTAGTGGTGGACTAGTAAGGTTTAGTTGAATGGTAATGTGTGGACTTGGGTGATGGAAGTGAAAATGGTAGGAGGATATTGTAAGTCATCAAGGAAAATGACTAGAAACGTATAAGAGGGTATGGTCATGAGAATGGTGAGTAAGTTGCATAAGAGGAGTGGAAATGTCTAAGGAGGGTGTTGCATGGTTAAGGTAAATGAAGAACAATGTCAAGGTATTAAGATAATGGAAAGAAATGTATAAGCAAGCTTAAGAGTTTAAGAGTGATGAGTAACAAGTGAAAAGAAGAGAAATTGTGCATGGACATGCAAGATAACCTTGGAAGGTTTAACAAGCAAAGAAGGAGTGCAATGATGTTAAGAAGGAGTTATATGGGTAGAAAAGAAACACTTTGGTTAGTTGAAGTTTTAGACAAAATGTACATGTTAGAAATATAAGGAATTAATTGACAAGTGTTAGGAATTTCTTACAAGAATTGAGCTAAAGGTTGGAATGATCTTTGGAGGTGATTTTAATGAGTTTGGTGGAGGTTATAAGGTAGGTTTGATGTGCCAAATGATGTTAGAACACATTAGGAGGCTTGAGGAAAAATTTGGGAGAAAGTTTGACAATGTATGGGAAGTTTCTGCAGCCGACCTACCCAGGGGACCGACCCCAGTCTGGGTCGGTCGGGCTGAAACTGTGAAGTTTGATGTTCTCTGCAGCCGACCTACCCAGGGGTGGGTCGGTCGGTGGGTCGGTCGGACCAAAAAAAAAAAAAAAAAGAGAGAAAGAAACCCTAAGAGAGTTTAGTGGTATTAATGGTACCCCATTAAGGGGGCAATGATGATTAGAGGTATAAAGACCTAAGGGATTAAGTTAAGAATAAACTTAAAAGTTTAAGATTAAGTTTGCAAGATTAAGTTGTAAGACTTAAGAGGTGTTAGGTGGGGATCGTTAAGGGTTAAGTAAGTTAAGTAAGTTGAATTAAGTTAAGTGATTAACAACCTAAAACTGAATGAATGTTTTAGGACTTGGGAGTTTGGACTCCGGAAGAGAGTAAGCAGCCGAACGACCAACGGTGAACGGTACAGTTCTCTTGTGACCTGCTTGCTAACGAGGTGTCCCTCGGCTTGTGTGCTATTTGTTTTGTGTGCTCACTAAACAAGATAAAGCATGCAACCGGAATATATATATATATTGTATTGTTGTGTGATGTTTGAAAACTAACACAACATACCGTGAGAACTTACTAACCAATTTAGTAAGGAATTGAGTGAGACTAAGGAACGCCCCCTAATAAGGGACGATATGAACCGAAAGAGGTTAACCAACAAACATGGTCTTGAGAAACTACTAACTGGAACTTGAGTGAGGAAACCCGGGACCGATCTCCGGTCATGCATGCTAAGGAAAGGGGGTCGTTATCTATAGTAGATTCGACCTCCGATTAAGGACTTGTCTTCGGACTTGTTGCCTAGGGCCGGTTGCCGGCTCAGCTACGCTGGACTCCCGTCCAGAGTAGGTGGCATTAAGATGGTGCGGTGGGATCACCTAAATCCCAGGTTTCGAATTAGATACGGCCAATCCCTTCCAGGAAAGGTTTGTATATTGAGATTAAGATTGAGATTAAGATTAAGATTAAGGTAAGATTAAGTTAAGTTACAATCATTCCTTTTTAAGGATGATTGTATTATTAAGATTAAGATTAAGGTGAGGTTAAGATAAGTTGCAACCATACCTTTTTAAAGGATGGTTTGTAATATTAAGATTAAGATAAGCTACATCCACTCCTGATTAAAGGATGGTTGTTTCTAAGATTAAGATAAGAATCAGATTGAGGTAAGATAAGGATGGATGACTAAGATTAAGAGAGAACATTACTTAGGAGTTAAATAACTAACTCTCTAATTAAGGGAACACATTTAAGTCGTTCATTGTGTGTGAACTTTGATTGTTCATATCTGAGTTGTTGTTACTGCACTTTCTATTAATTGTGCATCTAATCAACCTCCATGCTATCGACAATTAGTCGTCGTAGCCACGTTAGCTTGGGGCCATGAGGGATCGTACCAGCATTCGTGCTGACCCCCTTTGGGGGCTGTTTTTACTACACAGGTACATCAGAAGGCGGCTGTCGCAAGAGTAAGAAGAGGTACAAGTGTTAAGGATTAAGTGTGACCTACGAGTTGTGCATGTACTCGTATGGCAATTGAGTTAGTAAGATGTATAGGTTGTGAGAGGTTGTAAGAAGGTTATGTAAATGGTTAAGGTTGTTAGACTAATGTTCGGTATATTCTGTAGTCAGACCGTGGCAAGGTCCTGGATTGTAAAGAATTCCGCTGTGACATGTTTATATATATACTGTTAAGTTGCGAGACCACATTTGGATTGAGTTGGGGTGTTACAAAACTAGCCATTGCCGTCTGTCAGCGCTCGTAGACCACGTCAGAGACTGTTGCCGAGATGTATAAAAGGAGTAGTGGTGGTCTCTAAAGTCATCACTTACTTCCCAGCTCTCAAACTCTCTTTTGACACACACCACACACACACACACACACACACACACAACACACCACACCACACACAACACACACGCACGCACGCACGCACGCAACGCACGCACGCCGCACGCACGCACGCACGCACGCACGCACGCACGCACGCACGCACGCACGTACGGACACGCGCACACACGCACGCACGCACACGCACACACACCCTAGTACACACACGCACACACACGCACATACACGCTCACACACGCACGCACACACACGGACGCGCACACACACACTCACACGCACACGTGCACACGCGCACACGCGCGCGCACTAGCACTCGCACGCGCACGCGTGCGCGTGTGCGCACACACACACACACACACACACACACACACACACACATACTCACACACACACACACACGTACGCACGCACGCACGCACACTGAAATACCCCAAACGTTGACTGCCTTACTTAATAAGGAATTAAATTACATATACCTAGATGATCAACAATAAATCATCTAATGACCAATACTTATCATAAATGTTGGTATATAAATACATATTCCAAAATGGACAGTAAATCATACATGTAACCTCTAATCAAGAGGGAACAACATTAAGGAGAAAATTACTCCTAAAACTAATACTATATGTGATATTCTAATGCATGTATCAAGATCACAAATAAAGTGATAAAAATGTCATGGAATGAACTACATATATAACCAAGATTTCAAGGACAAAACCGCCCATTTATACACACCAAGACAAGGATGATTATCTACTATCATACAAAACATTGATAACACATTATGTATCATTAATGTGTGTTATTAATACACCAAAATCAAAATGAAATCTCTTCCCCAATTATACAGTCGATCACACATGCCAAGGAAAGGGAAAGTAATGCTAAAAGCAATGTTTGAAAACAAAAATAAAAATAAAACCTTACAAGTACACGTAGCTAGATGAAATCATAACTAGCTAGTTCCTCCCCTCTCTCTCCCCTTAATCTCGGCTGATGCACAATTGCAGCCCATCCATTGCTGTCAACTACTGCCAAGGAAGAAAGAAAGAATTAGCAACAAGTACAAGTCATAATGTAAATAAGAAATGTCAACATCACTTACCTTTCCTCCCTTACCTTTCGGCTGTGACATAATCCCAGCCACTCACTATTACCTCGGTTACAAACAAGAAGAGGAGAGGAAGAACCAACCAAAAAGTACAAGTCATGATAGTGAGACATGCTTTTACAAAACCATCAACTCACCTTGTTTTCCTTCTTCATCCCAGGCTGACAGAATTTCAAATCCCCCTGCATTGACATCGGTTACCTATGCAAGAAGAAGGAACAAGCAAATGTTCTAAGAGGAAAAAGAACTATCTAAGTACCATAGGTGCCTACTCTAACTTCTTGGTTTTGCACATCTTAAACTCCTTTCCAGTACCCATTTTTTCTATGCCCATGTTCCTTCTCGTAACCTCCTTCTCTCATCCAAGTAACAGTAACAAAATAACACTCTCTTCTCTTCTACCAACAGCAACAACAATAAAAATAAATCAGCCCCATCACTTCACTACTTTGCTACACTTATAGCTTTAAACTCCATGGCAATATAGGCTGATTTCTACCTCTTACTACACCAAAAAATCGCACCATCTTCCTCCACATTTAACCGGGAAAAATTGGAACATGGGCCATGCCGCAACATGTTAAAAGAGAAGGTAAACAAGTCTGGAAAACCTTATTCTTCTCTATTTTCTTTCCAGGAAAAAAAACTACAACTTCTAACACCTTTAAATCCCGCTCTGTACGCTATTGAAGGGGGTTTTACCTGAGCAAAAACCAGCATGGAAAACAGCCAACACTAACCTTGAATCAGCTACCAAATAGCAAGGTAAAAGAGGTAAAAAAACGCATGGAAAAAAATGCACATTTCTTTTCTGTTTTGTCTGAGACAATGTGCTACCTCCAGCCTTGATTCTAAGCCTCCTCTTGCGTCAGTTAAAGGAGACTTTCCCAGCTTCCTTGAATAACAAGAACCACCATTTCCAACCTGCAGTAACAAGAAGAACAACAAGCAAAATAAGGTAAGAAAACACCCTTGGAAGCACTCTCTTTTCCCCTCTCCTTTTTTGTCCGAAAATAACCACTACTAACCCTCTACCTTGCACCCTATTATACACACTTTCAAGGAGATTCAAGCCTCCTTTCGATGAGCACAAAATCTGCTGCAAGCCCACCAAGAAGTTCCCTCAAAACTGAAGTAAAAACCGGTAATACTAGCAATGTTTTTCCAGCTCCTTTCTTTACTGTTTTGCCATGGAATTGAAGCACCTTCTTCCTTCTCTAGGTAGCTGAGAATACTAGGTGAATCTCCACAGATTTTACAAGGTAAAACCTTTCCTCTTTGAGCTTCAAAATATCATGCTTAAACCCCTTGATTAACTAGCAAAGTGAGGCACTAATGAGCTGCTTTTTCCATGTGCATGCGGTGACCAACTCATCCTATTCCCACCCTTAAAAACTGTCACAGTAGTAAGGCTGTTCCAAGGGAAGACAACCTGGTGAAAAGAGGTAAATACACCTTGCTATGCTCCAAGATGTTCACGTATGCTGAAAAAAAAATGTGATATAAAACTAATCTAAACTATACATCTAGGTAGTGCCGAGAAGCTACTGTAGAGGGGAGGAAATTTTGGTGATCAAGATAAGGTAAGTAACTACCTAAACTACACTTTGAAATGCTAAAATTCATGTTGCTGTAGTGTATGATCAGTATCGAGAGTAGAGGAGTGTTATTTTGTGCTATAAAACAAGGAAAAACACAATGTTTAAACCATGCCTTAATCTCTGAAGTTCCTGAAGTAAGTGGAGATTACGACCGTAGGTAATATGTATATGCAGTGTGATTTAGACGTGGAACATATACAGAAAGATCATGGAAGGGTAGGCTAGAAGAAACTATGTGGGAATGATTACAAAAAAAGATCAAGACTTTACCTTATAACATGGAAGAAAAAAATGTTTCAATGTAAGACATGGGTGAACTGGAACAACCGAGAGTGTAGTAGATTTTTTTTAATATTTTGATGCTATTTTGAGGTTATAATTCTGTTCTATTTAAGGCCAATTTCTTAGGCCATGTCATATTAATTATTTAAATTTTAAATTGTAATTATTGAATTTAGGAGTGAGAAAAAGAATTATATAGATTTTTGGTGTTAAATGAGATTACGTTAAGCATAATCACCAACAAACACCCTAATGAAATACCCCAAACTTTGATATGTTGTTTAAATGATAAAACATGGTATTTAAAGGCTAAAAAGTGCCTTAGAAACATCAGTGTACAATTTAAACCATAGTAAAACAGTAAAGCACTAAGACATAGTTTGAGCAAAAACATGCTCTAAGCTTGGAGTGAACTTGGTTGGGACCCAAAGAGCCTACCAAGACTTATAACATTCAATTATGATTTAATAAGGCTAATAAAGTCCTTATGAAACTTTGGTAGACAGTTAAACCAAACAAAACACAAGTAAATACCTTAAAGCCAATATGGGCAAAAATGTGCTCTAAGCTTGGGATAAATTTGTATAAGATCTAAAGGTCATATCTATACCTTAATTATATGTTAATGAACATATCAAATCAATTACTAAAGAAAACCAAGCTTGAAAACAAGTTAAAACACAAAATGTGCTTTAAGGAGTCTTAAAGCACATTTTTGAAAAATTGTCTTGTAAATGAGTTTTGAATGGCTAAATGTCCATCATTACTCTTTAATTAACATTTGTACTACTTAGTATCACATTAGGAAGTTTAAATCAATGGGAAATCAAAAATTTCACAAGTATGTGCCTTGTTTTTGTGAATAGTAACTAAAATATGCTAGTTTATGACATAAGTCAATATAAGTAAGTTAATTGGTCAACAAAGACCAAAACACCCCTAATTAATGTAAGGGGGCCGGTTTTTATTATGGTGAGTCACCAACATGTAAAAGAAATCAATTAAGGAAAGGAAGGAAAAGTAAGTAAAAAGAAGAAAGCTACTTTATAAGGTAAATATCATGTAAAGGCAACACCTCATTTCATTTCTCCCTTTCCCACTCACTTCCACCGTCTCCAACCTCCCTCTCTTCTCCATTCTCGATTTGCTACAGCACCACTCACACCACCATCTTCAATCTCTTATATCTTCTAGCTCCATATACCAAATCAAATTCTAAGGCCATATTTGTCTTAGTTAGGCCAAGCTCTACACTTCTCTCTTTTCAAATCTTCAAGAACTCCATTTAGGTGCCATGAATATTCACCATTGTTGGAGCTTGAGCTCACCTTTTCATGCCTTGTCATTCTCCTTTGCTTCAAGGTAAGGAAAGTCAAAGAAAATCAATGTTTCCCCTTGTTTTAGTGTGTGGCCGAAAATCACCACTTATGGTGCCTTCATTTTGCTTGTTCTAGCTTCATTCCAATCATTTAAGGGCTTGGTGGAGTCCTCTCTTGATGCTTAATCAAGCTCTCTTTTGTTTCCAAGGTAAAACAACTATCCTAATGTGTTAAAACAATCTATATAATCTAGGGTTTACAATGAGATGAAGCATAAAGCTTGTATACTCATTTTATCATTTGTATAATGTTTAGAAGTTTACAAGCAACTAAAAGTCTTGCTGATTTCCAAACAAGGAAGAACAAGAGTGTTCAAGTAAAAATCTTGAAGAAGAGAGGTAAACAAACTATCTCAAAGTGGTTTAAATGCCTTAGGAAAAATGAGCTTGATTTGCTTAATGAAATACCTAAGGAGCCAATGGGAAAAGAGCTAGAGAATCGTTCTTAAGGAGATTATTAAAGGGCATATGTGATGTTGAGTGTATTTGCAGGTTAAAGGCAATATATACATGTGGAAATTCAGTGTTTAAGGTTTATGTAATTTAAGGGCCTAAGAGACATGTTATTTAAGGGCCTAAGTGCTAAGCAATTTAAGTTTATGCACTATATTGTGATGTAGTGTAAATTGGTGAAGTTTTGTGTGTGAGAAGGTTCTTGATGGATTTAGGTGTTCTTATGTGTTTAATGCTGAAAAAACAATGTGTTTTGGTATGACAATGTGCTAGGAGAACCCATGGCAAAATTTGGGTAATGTATAAGAAGTTTTAAGTGCTTAAATGAGTTTTGGTGAACTAGGAGGTGTTAGGAATGAATAAATGTTTTATTAGGGAAGAAAACATGTATTAAGGTGATTTAGAGTATTACAAGGATTTATGTATTATCTTGGAAGTTCTAGGAATTCAATGAGTGCTTTTGAGGATGTATTAAAGTCTTGGAGAAGTTTGTTTAAGGTTTAGGAATGTGGATGTACAAGGAGGAAATGATGTTTAGGTAAGATGTGGAAAAGGAAATTTAGTTAGTAAGAAAGGATGTTTGGGAGATTATGTTATGATGGTGAGGAAACATTCTTGGCATAGTGGTTATCATAGGTATGAAACACCACTTGGAGAAACTAAGGAGAAAACATTATAAGTGTTAGGAATTTTGGTAAGAAAAGAGTAAGTGGTTAAGGAGTTATAAAATGAGTTTTATGGATGTTATATAAAGGGGTTAAATGTGCCAAATGATGTTAGAACACATTAGGAGGCTTGAGGAAAAAATGGGAAGAAGTTTGACAAGTTTTGGACAAGTCCTGGTGTTGTCCGACCCAGTGGTCCGACCCAGGGTGGGTCGGACGGCCCCTGTTAATTCACCCGTTGATGTTTCTGGAATGGTCCGACCCAGAGGACTTGGGTCGGACATGGGTCGGACGGGAGGATTGGAAAGACGGAAAAAGTCTCTGGAACGGTCCGACCCAGTTTGTGGGTCGGACGGTGGGTCGGACGGCCCAAAACATGTAAAAAAAAACAAACTAAGAGTGGTTTAAGTAGTAAACCCTAGTGAGTTATAATGACAATTTAGTGGGGGAAAAGTTGTATTAAAATGTAAAAGTAAAACAAGTTAAAATGTGAAGTTATTTAACTAAGTTAACGGGGATAAGTTATGAGCATTAGACTTTAAACAATCATGTTACCCCAGTGTTAATAAAAGTACATGTAATGTCACCAGTTGTTTGAGAATTGTTCGAGGAACATAAGTGGACATGATAGAGTGGACTCCGGTGACAGGTATGGTTTTCTTGCAACCTGTGTCCTACCGGATTACACCGGGTTGTATGCCAATGTGTTTTTCTGTATGTTTGCCATGTTGTAAGATAAAACATGTAATGAGTTTACAATAATTCATATATGTGGCGTGTCTAGTTCTGATACCATTTAACCTCGAAAGTGTTAAACTTAGCTAACTGAGTCTAGGATCACATGAGTGATCGGTATTCGGATTTAACGACCCGAACCATGGGACGTTCTAACCACGGCTATGCGTGAGTTAATTGTGTAATGTTGTGTGTGAATGTATGGACCTCCCTCGTATGTTTAACCCAGTCGAAATACCTTCTTCGTGTGTGGATGTGATAGGCTCCATAGTAGGGCACTAACTATTTATCTACAAGTAAATGTGTACTAACGGGGGTGAGGAATCCGGTTAGGCCGGTCACGCGTTGTTTGGGAGTGGGTATCCTTTTTAGCCTTACCCTCCTCTCTGTTATGGTTATTTCCCTCACGGGTCACGATCTCCCATTAGCTTACTCCAAAGCTTAGCTATTCTGACTTATGATCGGTTTAGGGGGAACATGTGTTTGTGTGGTGTGTTCGGGTCACTAAACCCGAACCATCTTAACTTAAGTTACTTGTCCGACTATTAGGACGGTAATGAGTGTTGTATAACGAGTTTATCATAAGGGTGACATCATTCTCTAGGCTCACCAAGTGAATTAACTATGTTTGGGTCGGTTCCTAAGAGAACCGTTCCCGTTATGTTATGTGATGTTGTTGTACTGCAATTCCCAATGCGATGTTGTTATGTGCACGTTGAAACGTGAAAAGTGTTGTTATGTGGTGTATGTTATATATTGTAAAATGTGGAGTATCTGGATCATGGATATGAATCCCAGTTTGTGATAAGAGGCGTTTAAGGATAACCCGATTAATGGGTAAGTGTCATCTATTAAGGAAGTAGCTCCATTAGAGGAGAAACACTCTAGGGGTAATGAACACCATGAGTGAATTATCAAGTAAGGATGTGTTATCTGTTTGTTGAGCCCATTGAGGTGGAATGATATGTGTTGGGTGTTTATAGTTTACATGCATGATTCAAATATAATCAACCGCATGCTAAGACGACAATTAGTTGTGCGTGGCCCGGTAGCATGCGGGCTGCGGGATTACCATACCAGCAAAGGTGCTGAGCCCCTTGGGGGCCACCCTTTTCTCTTCTTTTCCTATTTTCAGGTACAAGGAGCTAGAAGCCGTTCGAGAGTAGGACGGGGTAGTCGTTTGTACATGGGTAATCATTTAAGTTATATATGTACAGTAGGTGTAGTAAGACCGAAATTGTTATCGGCATCAGCTTGTAAATACTCGGTACAGTTGGAAGGTATGTGTATGTTTAGTTGTTAATGGAAAGGGATAGTAATGTGTAGTCGCTCGGGAATGTAGTCCATCAGACCGATACAATGTATATGTAATGGCCTTGTTAGCCACGTGGGTGGTTAACGGCGTGTAACACCAACGAGTTAAGTAATGTGATGAAGTATATTTTCCGCTGCAGATTGTTGTTAAGTGTGTTGTTGTTGGGTGGGGTGTTACAAAAAGTGGTATCAGAGCGAAGTATCGCTCTGATGACTGAATTATTGAGCTTAGGAAGTACCGAGTTAGGATTTAAGTACTTTGGGTTAAGGGTTGAGTGATAGCGTGAGAGATACGCTAGTTAGGTATTACCAGTGTGTACTGGAAACCTACAATATCCTTCCCGCCTCCAAAATCCCTGTTTATAACTTGGGAAACAACGCCAGAGAGATGGAAGTCCTCTCTTACTTGGGAATACCCGATCTGGCTGTTATTAAATACCTCTAAAGGTACGGAGAACCTGTCATATGGTAGATCCCGAAAGCTGGGAATCCCGGAGACGGTTCCCATCTGAACAATGTTAACCGCATTTAATAGCGAAGAATGTAGAATTTTGTGTATAAGAGAATAGAATTTCCGGCAACCTGGGTCGACATGCTGAGCAGTCGAGAACAACCAGCTTGCAACGCACCAACCGTGCAACAGGCAAGAAGTGGATTAATGAAACCCGAGACGAGTGTCTACGGGACCAAAGTTGTTAAATGATACACCAACGGTATACCAACTGACAAAGGAACTACAACGTAGTGCCCAAACAGAGACAAGTCTCAGTAACCACGACAAATGCGTGGAACGAACTATGAAGAGGAAACAATACTAAAGAAAAGGGATCTCCAGAATAGGAAACACCCTAGTTAATGATTATCATGTGAATACAGCGAGAAGTCGCCCAGAGGGTTAATTATCAAGACTGTAAGATCAAGTGAGGGCCAACAAGACCACTGATGACAGTGTGGGTGAGAACAATACCACAACCGGTATGTTTTTAACCGATAAGCCAGTTAGCATGGCGCACTTGCCATGGCAAGTGATGCTATAACAGAACTGTTTGGGAAGTTTTAACAAACACGAAGTACTTAGTAAAGTACCATGAAGTTAAGTGAAATCATCATAACCGTGGAAGGGCTTGATAGCCTAACCCCTGTAATTGGAAGTACACCAGTCAGCAAGAAGCTAGACTTGGTTAAGGCAAGAAGACGTTGTGAAACCATGAAAATTTTCTTTCAAACTTAGATTTATTCAAACTCTTTTCTTTCAAAACCAAATTTTCTTTCAAACCAATATTTATTTCTAACCTTCTTTTAAACCAAACCGGTAAACCCAAGGGTAGCGACCTGAGGGAATGGATTGAGTTCATGGTAATACAACAGTGGATAAACTTTCCCTCGATTAAGTTCGGGAAAAAAGGAATGCATATTGTCACAGGACAATATAAGGGAGTTCACAACAGAATACTTCACCTAGGCATGTGACGGACACTACGAGTGTACCAACTGTAATGTGGGACGACCGCACTCCGATAGGAGCTTGTGGGCCTGACAGACCTACTTATGGGTTAGTTGGGTAACTAGCAATGTATCAGTATGGTACCCCACATATGTATACGAGTAGAGTCCGAAACACGGGAAGTAGTCGACTCCGTACTACAGTCAACAATATAAGTCAAACAAGAGCTAAGGATTACCATGAATGGTTGAAGTAAAGGAACTCAGTTAAGTTAACGAGACTAAAGGAATTAGTGAATTCCTTTCAAGGAAATGTTTAAGAGTCAGGAGGTGCGAAGTGCACTAACTGTAATGAAAAGACATCGTATATGTCTTAAGGATCCTCAGGGATAAACATGATAGCTGGAACGGAGACCCAGCCTGTGCATGGCAAGGCAGATGCCTAATGTGGACACATTAATGTGCAATGAACGGGATGAAACTCCCAGAATGAGTACCTACACTACCAGGAAATGTTGATCTTCACAGAAGAAGATAATAAGCCAGTTAAGAACGCAAACGGCGTGACTAACTGAATATACAAATAAGTGTGAACCAGATGTAAAGGCATAACTTAACAACACACAGGAGCAATCCTTGAAGGGTGTTCGCATCAACAATTGTTGAACGAGATAACGTGACAGAAACACAAGGGTTGAAACTAACAATCCTAAGGGGCATCCCATGAAAGGAAACATGATACAACGACCTAGTCATGGAGCCCAATACATCCTCTAACCATGTAATGTTGTACAGAGAAGTACATGTGTGTGGACAGCCAACAATGAGCGCAGCTCAAGGCAATAAGGCTTATAAGCCACAAGCAAGATATGTTATGTAAATTTGAGTTAATTGTACAAGTTTATGTTGTACAAGTAAATAGAGTGGAGAACGAACCACTGCATTAAGAGTGGGGATACCTCTTGATATTGTGAGACCGCAACAGCGGTAGTTATGTGAACCAAGTTCAGGAAAATATGTTAAGAATGGACGATGTTATTATTATTTGAGAGCAGTTAGTTGAGTAGCATGTGGGTATAAAGTGAAGCACCGAGCTGAATAACGCCGGCTTGTGACTCGGATGATCAACGCTCAAGGAGCATCCAATAGTCATCCAAGCGAAGGACGAACCAAAATACTAATGATGTAAGTATATGTGTAAAAACTAATGTGACAGTAAATACCATGTAAGTTAGTGTTATGCAGTGAGTAAGAGCACGGTGCGCAGCAAGCGACCGTTGTATAAGTGTTGTTGAATAATAATGTGGCAGATAAGACCAGTTATAAGTTGAACTCAGTGGAGATGCAAGGTAAGTGATGATAAGCAGACTGGGCAATAAGCCAGTAGTTGATACTAAGTGATAAGGAACTCAGTGTGGATTCCCACTGCTAATAAGAGATTTACTGTCAAGAGTTTACGCCTCTGCACTCTGTATGACTGAGTGTTTTGGTATTGCACTTGCGCAGTAATGATCGAGTGGGATAGCTAGGAATTGGAAACATGTTAATTATGGAGGAATAATGTTATAATGGCCGATGCATAGGAAATGCAAGGCCGCACCAATGAAAGAATGCATGTACAAAACCAAATGTGGAGGCATGATTAACAGTAAGTGACTACAGTAGCACTAACTGCCAAATATCGGTATGGAATATACCCCAAATGTTGGAAATAACCGAGAGAGCACTACACATTAGGTAGCAGCTCAATCTCAACTGACAGTAAGTCGGAAGAAAACAAATCAATCATTGTGAAAAACGTAGCAGTTTACGCAGTAAGTTATTAGAGAAGTGGATGGAAAGTTTTCAAACTCACCGAATTTGCTCACGGTCAGAAATACCACGCATCGGTTGAGAAACTGTTATTACCAAGATAAAGACGATAATTGGAGATGTACAATACAGTAAGAATAACGAATGGGGCAAACTAAGCCCCACAGTTATTAGAGTTTCACAGTAGAAACTAGTAAGCTAGTGATTCAAATGTTGAATGTGCATGGTGAACATGAGTGAACGGCTAATTATTTAAGCCTAGAAGCCTCACAGGCCAGAACCGAAACCAGCTAAGAGTTTAAGCAAACTCCAATGAGAATTCTTGGTTTAGGAGCTAAACCGCCAATATAGTTAAGATCCTCTAATCGGAATGCATTGTATAACAGACCGCGTGGAAGTTAAAACACTTCACGGCGGCAGAACATTTTAAACCGATGTTCATTGATTGATTACGTGGACGTAATCCCTTTTAAGGGGGGTAGAGCGTAAAACCGCTTAGTGTGTTTTACCGTACAAGTGTACGTGAACTATGTTGTGCATAGCACAAAATAATTGTTTTGATGATTGGTGCGTATGTTACGTAAACATACACATTCATTCATGGTTTAATTGTGGTAATTGTGCACAGAAGATGCGAATACCATTGTGATAAGTGTGTTGATTTATTAACAGTTGTGTGTGATGGTACAAGTGTGGGGAGTAGAGAAACTCCCGGGGGAACAAAAACCCCGACAGTGTATAAACGTGAAACTGTGTGTTGTATTTTGATAAAATATATGTGTATGTATACAATATAGTGATTCATGAAAAGGGTATGAAACCGACATAGAACCTAGTGAGAATAAGATTCCCTAGGCAACAGGATTAAAGTGAATGGAGGTAACTGATAGACGGAGTTCTATCCCTTGGAGATGTTATGATCATGATTAGAATGATTAAAAAGATAGAAAATTGGAAATGAGTGATTTATCTGATGTTTGAAAATGAAGTGGGAGGTGGAACTTGATTTGCATGCGATCAAGGGAAGCCGAACACAAATTGGGGTGGAAGGATAGTTCAACACTGATGCTGATCACATCAGGGTTGGATGATTCTTGAAGCTCCCTATAAGTGGTCACAAATAACCACGCTAAGAAAAGAAGTAAAGAGCATAAGTTGGACTTTGAGTTGTCTGTGTTTTCAAAAGGATTTTCAATTGGTGTTTTCAAAACAGTCGGTTAACATTTGAAATAAAGGATTCTCTTATACTTAACCTAGTAAAGAATATTTTTTTGTAGTACTTGCTCACGAGCCGAGGATGCATGAGCCTTTGTCTTCGGACCGGTGACATGAGAAGTATATATGTTAAAGATTAAGTTATTGTTTTGATCTCCCAAAGGGACGGGGACCAGAAGGTGTCCATCGCGACCGGGTTCTGCGGGATCACAGTGTATGTAAAAGATATTTTTGGTTGCCATACATGCTAAGACATGTTGTGTGGTATGTGTAATAAATATTATTTTGACCTTGAGTTCCAAAAGTGTATGTTATCAAGACCTATGAGTCTAAATGTTGTTGTGTTACATAGACCTATGTGTCTAAAGGCTATTATGTTATCAAGACCTATGTGTCTAAATGTTGTTATGTTACCCAAGACCAGAGAGTATAAGGGTTGTTATTTAAGTGCAAATGTTGTTAAGATACCTGGACCATTGAGTCCGAGGTTATCATGTGAGTATGTTATGTGATGTATGAGTGTGAATATGTTGCCCGGACCGTCAAGTCCGAGGTTGTGATGTAAAGTATGTTTGGTTATGGAAGTTCTATTTTGTGAGTTATCCCCGAGTTCTAATCCAATGATGTGTGGGAAGTGTGAACTTCGAGGACGAAGTTCTTTTAAGGGGGGTAGATTGAAATACCCCAAACTTTGATATGTTGTTTAAATGATAAAACATGGTATTTAAAGGCTAAAAAGTGCCTTAGAAACATCAGTGTACAATTTAAACCATAGTAAAACAGTAAAGCACTAAGACACAGTTTGAGCAAAAACATGCTCTTAGCTTGGAGTGAACTTGGTTGGGACCCAAAGAGCCTACCAAGACTTTATAACATTCAATTATGATTTAATAAGGCTAATTAAGTCCTTAGGAAACTTTGGTAGACAGTTAAACCAAACAAAACACAAGTAAATACCTTAAAGCCAATATGGGCAAAAATGTGCTCTAAGCTTGGGATAAATTTGTATAAGACCTAAAGGTCATATCTATACCTTAAATATATGTTAATGAACATATGAAATCAATTACTAAAGAAAACCAAGCTTGAAAACAAGTTAAAACACAAAATGTGCTTTAAGGAGTCTTAAAGCACATTTTTGAAAAATTGTCTTGTAAATGAGTTTTGAATGGCTAAATGTCCATCATTACTCTTTAATTAACATGTGTACTACTTAGTATCACATTTGGAAGTTTAAATCAATGGGAAATCAAAAATTTCACAAGTATGTGCCTTGTTTTTGTGAATAGTAACTAAAATATGCTAGTTTATGACATAAGTCAATATAAGTAAGTTAATTGGTCAACAAAGACCAAAACACCCCTAATTAATGTAAGGGGGGCGGTTTTTATTATGGTGAGTCACCAACATGTAAAAGAAATCAATTAAGGAAAGGAAGGAAAAGTAAGTAAAAAGAAGAAAGCTACTTTATAAGGTAAATATCTTGTAAAGGCAACACCTCATTTCATTTCTCCCTTTCCCACTCTCTTCCACCGTCTCCAACCTCCCTCTCTTCTCCATTCTCGGTTTGCTACAGCACCACTCACACCACCATCTTATATCTCTTATATCTTCTAGCTCCATATACCAAATCAAATTCTAAGGCCATATTTGTCTTAGTTAGGCCAAGCTCTACACTTCTCTCTTTTCAAATCTTCAAGAACTCCATTTTGGTGCCATGAAGATTCACCATTGTTGGAGCTTGAGCTCACCTTTTCATGCCTTGTCATTCTCCTTTGCTTCAAGGTAAGGAAAGTCAAAGAAAATCAATGTTTCCTCTTGTTTTAGTGTGTGACCGAAAATCACCACTTATGGTGCCTTCATTTTGCTTTTCTAGCTTCATTCCAATCATTCAAGGGCATGGTGGAGTCCTCTCTTGATGCTTAATCAAGCTCTCTTTTGTTTCCAAGGTAAAACAACTATCCTAATGTGTTAAGACAATATATATAATCTAGGGATTACAATGAGATGAAGCATAAAGCTTGTATACTCATTTTATCATTTGTATAATGTTTAGAAGTTGACAAGCAACTAAAAGTCTTGCCGATTTCCAAACAAGGAAGAACAAGAGTGTTCAAGTAAAAATCTTGAAGAAAAGAGGTAAACAAACTATCTCAAAGTGGTTTAAATGCCTTAGGAAAAATGAGCTAGATTTGCTTAATGAAATACCTAAGGAGCCAATGGGAAAAGAGCTAGAGAATTGTTCTTAAGGAGATTATTAAAGGGCATATGTGATGTTGAGTGTATTTGCAGGTTAAAGGCAATATATACATGTGGAAATTCAGTGTTTAAGGTTTATGTAATTTAAGGGCCTAAAAGCCATGTTATTTAAGGGCCTAAGTGCCAAGCAATTTAAGTTTATGCACTATATTGTGATGTAGTGTAAATTGGTGAAGTTTTGTGTGTGAGAAGGTTCTTGATGGATTTAGGTGTTCTTAAGTGTTTAATGGTGAAAAACAATGTGTTTTGGTATGACAATGTGCTAGGAGAACCCATGGCAAAATTTGGGTAATGTATAAGAAGTTTTAAGTGCTTAAATGAGTTTTGGTGAACTAGGAAGTGTTAGGAATGAATAAATGTTTTATTAGGGAAGAAAACATGTATTAAGGTGATTTAGAGTATTACAAGGATTTAGGTATTATCTTGGAAGTTCTACGAATTCAATGAGTGCTTTTGAGGATGTATTAAAGTCTTGGAGAAGTTTGTTTAAGGTTTAGGAATGTGGATGTACAAGGAGGAAATGATGTTTAGGTAAGATGTGGAAAAGGAGATTTAGTTAGTAAGAAAGGATGTTTGGGAGATGATGTTATGATGGTGAGGAAACATTCTTGGCATAGTGGTTATCATAGGTATGAAACACCACTTGGAGAAACTAAGGAGAAAACATTATAAGTTTAGGAATTTTGGTAAGAAAGAGTAAGTGGTTAAGGAGTTATAAAATGAGTTTTATGGATGTTATATAAAGGGGTTAAATGTGCCAAATGATGTTAGAACACATTAGGAGGCTTGAGGAAAAATTGGGAAGAAGTTTGACAAGTTTTGGACAAGTCCTGGTGTTGTCTGACCCAGTGGTCCGACCCAGAGTGGGTCGGACGGCCCCTGTTAATTCACCCGTTGATGTTTCTGGAATGGTCCGACCCAGAGGACTTGGGTCGGACATGGGTCGGACGGGAGGATTTGAAAGACGGAAAAAGTTTCTGGAACGGTCCGACCTAGTTTATGGGTCGGACGGTGGGTCGGACGGCCCAAAACATGTAAAAAAACCAAACTAAGTGTGGTTTAAGTAGTAAACCCTAGTGAGTTATAATGACAATTTAGTGGGGGAAAAGTTGTATTAAAATGTAAAAGTAAAACAAGTTAAAATGTGAAGTTATTTAACTAAGTTAACGGGGATAAGTTATGAGCATTAGACTTTAAACAATCATGTTACCCCAGTGTTAATAAATTACATGTAATGTTACCAGTTGTTCGAGAATTGTTTGAGGAACATAAGTGGACATGATAGTGTGGACTCCGGTGACAGGTATGGTTTTCTTGCAACCTGTGTCCTACCAGATTACACCGGCTTGTATGCCAATGTGTTTTTCTGTATGTTTGCCACGTTGTAAGATAAAACATGTAATGAGTTTACAGTAATTCATATATGTGGCGTGTCTAGTTCCGATACCATTTAACCTCGAAAGTGTTAAACTTAGCTAACTGAGTCTAGGATCACATGAGTGATCGATATTCAGATTTAACGACCTGAACCATGGGACGTTCTAACCACGGCTATGCGTGAGTTAATTGTGTAATGTTGTGTGTGAGTGTATGGACCTCCCTCGTATGTTTAACCCAGTCGAAATACCTTCTTGGTGTGTGGATGTGATAGGCTCCATGGTAGGGCACTAACTATTTATCTACAAGTAAATGTGTACTAACGGGGGTGAGGAATCCGGTTAGGCCGGTCGCGCGTTGTTTTCGAGTGGGTATCCTTTTTAGCCTTACCCTCCTCTCTGTTATGGTTATTTCCCTCACGGGTCACGATCTCCCATTAGCTTACTCCAAAGCTTAGCTATTCTGACTTATGATCGGTTTAGGGGGAACATGTGTTTGTGTGGTGTGTTCGGGTCACTAAACCTGAACCATCTTAACTTAAGTTACTTGTCCGACTATTAGGACGGTAATGAGTGTTGTATAACGAGTTTATCATAAGGGTGACATCATTCTCTAGGCTCACCAGTGAATTAACTATGTTTGGGTCGGTTCCTGAGAGAACCGTTCCCGTTATGTTATGTGATGTTGTTGTACTGCAATTCCCAATGCGATGTTGTTATGTGCACGTTGAAACGTGAAAAGTGTTGTTATGTGGTGTATGTTATATATTGTAAAATGTGGAGTATCTGGATCATGGATACGAATCCCAGTTTGTGATAAGAGGCGTTTAAGGAAAACCCGATTAATGGGTAAGTGTCGTCTATTAAGGAAGTAGCTCCATTAGAGGAGAAACACTCTAGGGGTAATTGATAAGTGTCTAAATGAGCATGTTTTATGGGTGTATTTCATATATTATATCAGCACTTTTTCTGCTCATTTCTCACTTATCGTATGTTTTTCCTCTAGTTTATGTTTTATTGATTATCTCACAAATTTATTGTTTAAACATGAGGAAAACCAAGCTGGGAGTAAAGTAGACGAAGAGACGAACACATAGACGCAAACGGCTCAGAAAATGGAGTCCGAACGAAGAATCTAGAGCCGGTCAAAATTCGTAGAAGAAATAAGCCTGTACGTCGTGAAAACAGGCGGACAAGAGACAAGTGCAACCACCCAAAATGGGGCGGACACTCACACTTGCAACCGCCCATAAAGAGGTGGACAACATCAAGGCATAACCGCCTGTTTGGAGGCGGACAAGACTCATGCGCAACACTAAGGCTACCGCCTGATTGGAGGCGGACGAACCATAAGGCTACCGCCTGTTTGGAGGCGGACATCACACAGCAGAGGCAATAGGCGGACGTCTCACACACCAAGGCAACCGCCTATTAGCATGCGGACGGTAGGCGGACGTGAGTAAAACCAGTTGCGAAATAGTTTTCTTCTTCGCCGTCTTCAACTTGCCTCCGCCATCCATCTACTCCCGCACCGCCTACCTTATTTCCTCACGCGTCTCCAGCTCCTGTCCCCTGCAATTAATGAGCAATCAACGAGAGCAATCAACCGGCAATCAAATTCGTACGGATCTTCTTCTCCTCTGCCTCTATATAAACTCACCCCTTCAACACAACAAATATACCACGCACGACGGGAGTCTGAAGAAACCATTCACCACACTCACCCATTCGCTTCCACTTATTTTCCTCCCGTAACACCACAACATTCCACACTCACGCAGTAACAAAAGAAATAGAAGAGCAGCAGTGAGAGCAAGAGCAGACACGTTCTTTCTCTGAATTAATGGCAAAATCTATCTGTGCTATCTTCTTATCTCCGTTAATGTCTGAGTAATTTTCATTTGTATCCTAGGATGGGGGTTTGATTTCTAACATTACGTAAATTAATATTTATCACCTGTCTCTCTCATTTAACTTGTTTTAATTCCTTTTCAGCAAATATTGTTAAATGCTTTACGTGACAAACAACTGCATTTATTTGGTAACTATCAACATATGATTTTGAGATAGTCAAGGTACCACAAAGGAATTAATCTTAGTATTTACACTCCGGATTGAGCAGGAAAATACTAAGGCTTTTATTAAGAGTTCGTAACTGACAATTATTAACTCTAATAGGCAATAAATAATTGAGATAGGGTTATAAATCTGTTTAAGTAATTTAGGAAATTCCCCCGCTATCCTAGGATACATTTTTCCATCCACATCACTTAATTCACCTTTTTACTGTTTTTATTATTTTTGTATTAAACCAACAACAAATCAAGCTTGCCGCCGGCTAAACCCCTTTTTACAGTTTTTAAGTAACTACCAAGACTAGGATAAATTGAACAATCTCCCTGTGGATACGACACTTGTTTTACTACTACGATCGGGATTTGTTTGCAGCCCGACGTTTATTTTGAGTTTTTAATTTCTTTTCTTTTAATTTTACACCAATTTAACCATTCAGAAAATAACCTTCTGCAAATTGGCGCCGTTGCCGGGGAGATTGATTCCATCAATTTCCCTAGTTTCCGGTAGTTCACTTACTATATTATAATAACCTGTTAATACTATTAAATTGTTAATCTCGGACATCTGACTTGGACATCTGACTTGGACATCTGAATTGGACATCTAACTTGGACATCTTACTTTGGACATCTTAATATTATTGTTATTATTTCTGTCATTTCTTTCCATTGTCATTTCATTCCATTGTCCCTAACTACTAACTTAAAATTTCCTGTCATTTCTTTCCATTGTCCTTAACATTTAATTTCCATTGTCCTTAACATTTAATTTCCATTGTCCTTAACATTTCATTTCCATTGTCCTTCAAATTTCTGTATACTAACTACTAACTTATAATTTCCAGTATACTAACTCCTAACTTTAATTTTCTGTCATTTCTTTCCCTTGTCACTTAATATTCTGTCATTTTACTTTTGTTAAAAAAAATACAAAAAAATATATCAGTGTTGTTTAACTAACGTTTATCAGCCTAACCAATATCTCTGCCTTTCTTATTCTATTTACTAATTAATTTCACAGTTTCTGACTAACCACAAGTTATCTTCTGTGCATGCCAAACACTCGAACCCGAGGTTCTCCACCGATCAGTCCGAGCCCCGAACCCGAGCGCACTTTATTACAAGCACAAAGAAACCTGAGAAATCAAGCCATGGCCAATAACGAAGTTATAAATGAAATTGACCATGCAAATCAACCAGAACATCGTGCTCTCTCTGACTACCACCAACCGAATACTGAAGGAAGAGCATCAGCCATAGTTCTCCCTGAACTAACACCACAAGAAGCCGGACGATGGGTTTTCAAAACTCACTACATCACCGCCGTCCGGGATCTGGGCAAGTTTAGTGGAGCGAACCCAGATGAAGCCCCAAATCATCTGAGTCTCTTCCTAGACTTCTGCAATTCCTTTGGTCAGACCGGCAACGTCAAAGAAAGAATCCGTCTACAACTATTTCCTCACTCGTTGTCGGATTCAGCAAACGGGTGGTACCGAAGCCTTCCCTCCCGATCAATCACCACATGGCTGCAAATGGCCCAAAAATTCCTTGCCAAATACTACCCAACCAGTAGAACAAGGCAATTGATCGGTGAAATCAACACTTTCTGTCAGGAGCCGGGAGAAACATTGTACGACGCATGGGACAGATTCAAGGATATGCTAATGAAGTGTTCCCACCATGGTCTTGATGATCAATCCCTCTGCCTGTCATTCTTCAACGGTCTGGATGATGGGAACCGACTACTCGTCAATTCCTCTGCAGGAGGAAGTTTCATGATGAAATCTCCTAAAGAAGGAATGGACCTTCTCGAAACCATGACGAGCAATACCAGACAGTGGACGAGATCCAAAGGAAGAACACCACGAGCAGCAGGCCTACTCCACGTTGAGCCTACGGATCATTTATCAGCTCAGATCTCGTCCCTTGCAAAGATGGTGGAAAAGCTAACAACATCACAAAATGAAATTGTAAAAACAATAGCTTCTCCACCTACAAGTTCACCACCAGCTCCACCTACAGAAGGATGTGTCATATGCGTCGGTCCTCATGAAACTCATCAATGCGAAGGCAAAGGCCAGTACGAGGAAGTACAATTCATAGGAAACCGCCCCGGTAATTCCTACAACAATAACATCAACAACAACTATCCATGGAGAAATCACCCGAATTTCTCATGGAAAAATAATGATTAGAACAACAATTCCATTACCTATCAGGGAAACCGACCCCAACCAAACTCTAATATGGGTTATAGAGCACAAGGTGCCCCTCCGGGTTTCCAACAACAACAACAACCATCTTCATCCTCTGTTGATCCAAACGCAGAACTGAAAGAGATGATGAAGGGATTCATGTCCATAACTCAGAACCAGCTTTCTGCACAAGAAGCCTTCAACCAAAAAATCGAAGGTAAATTCAATCAACTTGCAGAACATCTTGCTCGAAGACCGCCAGGGGCTCTCCCCAGCCAAAATCAACCAAATCCAAGAGAGCAAGCCAAGTGCATCTATGTGAAGGAGCACGATGAAGAAAAGATGGAGGTGGCTAAAACAGCTAAAGTTCCAGAACTACACCCTTCCCTCCAAGAGTGGGTTGTAGCAATCGAAACTTCCAAAAGGAATGTAGCTGAACTTGAAAGCACCGCCAAAGTCTATAAAAATCGCATTCAATCTGAGAATACCTACCTTGAGCACTTGGTGGCTGGTTATGAAAATGAAAAGCTCGACTTTGAAGAAGAAGAAGAAGAGGTTAAGGCGATAACCTTGAGAAGCGGTAAGAAAACCGACGAGATTCACATCCCGCAAAGATCAGAAGAATCCAAAGAGGATAGTGAAGAAAAAGCTGAGGCCCCAGTAGAAAAACATCTCCCACCATCCTCACTATTCCATCAGCTTCAAAACCTTCTTCACAAGAACCGCCTATACCATTTCCCCACCGACTCCAGAAGCAGAAATTGGATAATGAATATGGTAAGTTTCTGGCAATGCTGAAACAACTAAACGTCAACATACAGTTTGTAGACCTCATTGCCAAAATGCCAAACTATGCCAAATTCCTTAAACACCTCATATCCAACAAAACTAAATTGGCCGAAGTCGGTACGGTACCTCTCAATGTAGCTTGCTCAGCTATTCTGCAACAACCACTACCTTCCAAATGCAATGATCCGGGCAGCTTCACTATTCCAGTCACAATTGGTAGCACCTCATTTCCATACTCCCTATGCGATCTGGGTGCCTCCATAAATTTGATGCCCCTCTCCACTTTCAAAAAGCTAGGAATTGGAGAAATGAAAAAGACTAAGATGACCCTTCAACTGGCGGATGGTTCAGTAGCTTACCCAAGCGGAGTGGTGGAGGATATTATCATCAAAGTGGAACTTATACTTCCCATGCGATTTTGTCATTCTGACATCGAAGAGAACTCCACTACACCTCTCATCCTTGGACGACCATTCCTTGCCACAGCCGATGTGCACATTTGGGTAGCCCAGGGGAAAATCACCCTTCAGGCTTATAACGAAAAGCTGGAGTTTGCATCAGGAAGATCTCCAGATAGCAAATCCAAGATCTCAAGTTTGTGGGGACTCAATCACATCATCCCCACTTCTGTTTATCACCCTTCCAGACGGATGTCTATTACAGAGATACCACCACCAATCCCGGATGAAGAGCGGGATAAGAAAAGAAAACATGCATCCCGGTGGACACTCAAAAATACCATCGAGTCATGCTTTGGATCTCCTCCTCATAACCACCCCCCAGATCGATCTAACGACAAAGCGTCTAGCCAAAGACGTTAAAGAAGGGCAGCTTTCCGGGAGGCAACCCGGACGAACTTATCTTTTATATGCTTTTTATGCTGTTTTAATTTTCAGGTTCCCTTTAATTTTGTTTTTGCTAACTCTTAACCCCGTTTATAGTATGGTTGCTTCTAGTGTCTTATGCAGGTGCAATTCATGTCTACACCGCAACCAAGCTACGCTACTTGAGGCTGAAGCTCAAGTGTGGGGGAAGTCAATACACGCAAGCAAAAATAATCTCAGGGGAGTACCAGTTTCTTTAATTATGCTTTTATTTAAATAAATCTGCAGAGGAGAGTTTATGTGCTTAAATGATTATTCGTGAGCTTCGTGTTCTCTCTATTTTATCTACTTACCGAAAAGGCCTTCTGAAACTTTCCCTTGTTTTTCTGGTGAACAATGAGGACATTGTTCAATTTAAGTGTGGGGGAGTGTGCCCTTTTCGGTGACATTTTATGCTAAAATGCTAATCTCTTCTGCTTATCTTGCGTTTGTTCAAATTCAATATCGTGGACCCTTTTTATGTGGGTTGTTCTCTTTAAGAATAAATACTGTTATGAATTGTGGGATAAATGGTATAAATGTACAAAAATTTTAAAATTTTGATTACTTTTGAGGAGCATTTTTATGCGGTGTGACCAAATGATCTGAAATGATGGATTTTTATTACTCAGGGGTTCTTTCTGTCTTCTTCTTAGGGATTGCTAAGGGGTGCTTCTCTGTCAAAAAGAAAAAATAAATAAAATAAATAAGGGACTTACGAGACACCATTGGTAACCAACAAAGAGAGTTGAGTGTTCTTTAAAATACGAAGGCATAATGCCTACATATTATCTTCTCATCTCTTATGCAAAAGTGAAACAAATGCATAATTCTATTTTTCCTTTTGTTTTCTCCTCAATGCCCATTCTTGAGAGAAGTTGGCCATGGTAAAAGTTCTCAAAGTCACCTTAAATCAAGAAGCATTGAAGTACTCCGGATCATACCCCGAAACTCTAATTTTTATTTTTGCCCTGAGTACACCTATGCCACCAGTAGGTGATGGATCACACTCCTCTAAAAAGTTTAAGATCATGTACTATTGACTTCTTTATCCTACCCTTCATAATAGTATTTGTTAATATTGAGCATTCCCTACTTGTTTGGGTACATGGTTTTGCTTGAGGACAAGCAAAAGGTAAGTGTGGGGGTGTGATAAGTGTCTAAATGAGCATGTTTTAGGGTGTATTTCATATATTATATCAGCACTTTTCTGCTCATTTCTCACTTATCGTATGTTTTTCCTCTAGTTTATGTTTTTTGATTATCTCACAAATTTATTGGTTTAAACATGAGGAAAACCAAGCTGGAGTAAAGTAGACGAAGAGACGAACACATAGACGCAAACGGCTCAGAAAACGGAGTCCAACGAAGAATCTAGAGCCGGTCAAAATTCGTAGAAGAAATAAGCCTGTACGTCGTGAAAACAGGCGGACAAGAGACAAGTGCAACCACCAAAATGGGGCGGACACTCACACTTGCAACCGCCCATAAAGAGGCGGACAACATCAAGGCATAACCGCCTGTTTGGAGGCGGACAAGACTCATGCGCAACACTAAGGCTACCGCCTGATTGGAGGCGGACGAACCACAAGGCTACCGCCTGTTTGGAGGCGGACATCACACAGCAGAGGCAATAGGCGGACGTCTCACACACCAAGGCAACCGCCTATTAGCATGCGGACGGGAGGCGGACGTGAGTAAAACCAGTCGCGAAATAGTTTTCTTCTTCGCCGTCTGCAACTTGCCTCCGCTATCCATCTACTCCCGCACCGCCTACCTTATTTCCTCACGCGTCTCCAGCTCCTGTCCCCTGCAATTAATGAGCAATCAACGAGAGCAATCAACCGGCAATCAAATTCGTACGGATCTTCTTCTCCTCTGCCTCTATATAAACTCACCCCTTCACCAACAAACACCACGCACGACGGGAGTCTGAAGAAACCATTCACCACACTCACCCATTCGCTTCCACTTATTTTCCTCCCGTAACACCACAACATTCCACACTCACGCAGTAACAAAAGAAATAGAAGAGCAGCAGTGAGAGCAAGAGCAGACCCGTTCTTTCTCTGAATTAATGGCAAAATCTATCTGTGCTATCTTCTTATCTCCGTTAATGTCTGAGTAATTTTCATTTGTATCCTAGGATGGGGGTTTGATTTCTAACATTACGTAAATTAATATTTATCACCTGTCTCTCTCATTTAACTTGTTTTAATTCCTTTTCAGCAAATATTGTTAAATGCTTTGCGTGACAAACAACTGCATTTATTTGGTAACTATCAACATATGATTTTGAGATAGTCAAGGTACCACAAAGGAATTAATCTTAGTATTTACACTCCGGATTGAGCAGGAAAATACTAAGGCTTTTATTAAGAGTTCGTAACTGACAATTATTAACTCTAATAGGCAATAAATAATTGAGACAGGGTTATAAATCTGTTTAAGTAATTTAGGAAATTCCCCCGCTATCCTAGGATACATTTTTCCATCCACATCACTTAATTCACCTTTTTACTGTTTTATTATTTCTGTATTAAACCAACAACAAATCAAGCTTGCCTCCGGCTAAACCCCTTTTTACAGTTTTTAAGTAACTACCAAGACTAGGATAAATTGAACAATCTCCCTGTGGATACGACACTTGTTTTACTACTACGACCGGGATTTGTTTGCAGCCCGACGTTTATTTTGAGTTTTTAATTTCTTTTCTTTTAATTTTACACCAATTTAACCACTCAGAAAATAACCTTCTGCAGTAATGAACACCATGAGTGAATTATCAAGTAAGGATGTGTTATCTGTTTGTTGAGCCCATTGAGGTGGAATGATATGTGTTGGGTGTTTATAGTTTACATGCATGATTCAAATATAATCAACCGCATGCTAAGACGACAATTAGTTGTGTGTGGCCCGGTAGCATGCGGGTTGCGGGATTACCATACCAGCAAAGGTGCTGAGCCCCTTGGGGGCCACCCTTTTCTCTTCTTTTCCTATTTTCAGGTACAATGAGCTAGAAGCCATTCGAGAGTAGGACGGGGTAGTCGTTTGTACATGGGTAATCATTTAAGTTATATATGTACAATAGGTGTAGTAAGACCGAAATTGTTATCGGCATCAGCTTGTAAATACTCGGTACAGTTGGAAGGTATGTGTATGTTTAGTTGTTAATGGAAAGGGATAGTAATGTGTAGTCGCTTGGGAATGTAGTCCATCATACCGATACAATGTGTATGTAATGGCCTTGTTAGCCACGTGGGTGGTTAACGGCGTGTAACACCAACGAGTTAAGTAATGTGATGAAGTATATTTTCCGCTGCAGATTGTTGTTAAGTGTGTTGGGTGGGGTGTTACACCTAAGGAAAATATTGGTGAGAATTACTAAGTCTTGACATGATTTAAGTAACTTATAAAACTTACAAACATTTAAAATAACAAGTGAATTATAATGGGGTAAAAACTGCAAATTAAAAGAATTATTAGGTACAAATAAATTAAAAATGTGGGGAAATTATATTGGGAATCTTAATAACATAATTTATGAGGTTATAAAGGTTAAAGGGGCTAAATGCAAAATATTGGGGATTATATGGGTCTTTTCGTAAATAATAATAAAAATGGGTAAAGAGAGAAAGTCAATGGTCAATCTTAACTATAATAGAGGTTTGATTAATTTAGGAAATTTATTCTAATTAAATTAGCGATTTAATGAACATTGGGTTAAAGATGAAAAATTGTAAAATTATTGGGGAATTAGTGTAAATTTCGGAAACTATAGGGCTGTAAGGAAACAAATAGGAATAGAGGGGCCTATTCGTAATTAGATAAAATTTAGGGTTGATTCTAGTGATTTAATGAATTAAGAATATAACATATAGCTTAAATAGTAACATTTCACATTTATAAACTTGTGGGGTTAAGTTGTAAATTACCGAAAGTAGGGTGTAAACTGGAAATTAAAATAAGTTAGTGGGCTGTATGAAATTTGGAAGAAAATATGGGTAAGGATTGATATTTAAATAATTATTATGTATAGTATAAAGTTAAGTGTTACAATTGTAAGTTTATCAAATATAGAGGGATGAATTGCAAATAAAAAGGGAAGCTATGGGGCTGGTACATGATTTCTAGAAATATATATGCATAAATAGTGTGGCTGGAGCGTAAATATGTATATGTATGGTATATATATTAAGGTTGGAAAACCTTAGGTTAAAATTAAGTAGGGATACAAATGTGACAAGAATAATATTTGGTCGATTTTGTAAATAAATAAAAAGAGATGGGGAAGAAATGTAATTTCCGAAGGATGTACAAATATGGTACTGAATGCGCGTTACATATATATATTGTATATATATTGTACGGTTGAAAACATAGGTTATAATTAAATAAGAGAGAAAGTGTGACAATGAGTATAATTGGGTTAATTGTTGCAAATAATTATGAAGGAATGGGAACAAGAATGTAATTTCTGAGACTATGCGGGTTGGTGGAGAATTTCGGAAATATGGGCTGAAAATAAGAATAAAGTTTACAATGATATAAGTGACATTATGTTAAGATCTAAAGAGATATGTCATAAGAAAATTATTATAGCATAAACATACCTCATAAACATTTACATGAAATGACGGATGGATTCATTACGAGAAATGTCACAATTCGTATAACATGGCTTTTAAAGGAAAAGGGGAACATATAATATGGCCGGTAAGTCATGTACGATGTTATATAGTTAGAAATAAAAACACGACGTGAGTATAATAAATATTGCAGCAACTATATATTAAACGCAAGCATACGTAATTAACAACCATGCACCCACATGAGAACGGGATGTAAACGATAAACGTAATTAGAGAATTAAACTCAATGCAATGCGAAAAATGGATACTTGCATGTAAACGACCCGGTAATACGTAAGTTATCAAAGGATTTAATTCTCAAAGGAAAAACGTTGTCGAACTACCGAATAATACGTACTCGCAAACTGTGACGTATAATGATACCTAAATCCCAAGAGTAACGAAAAATCAAGTCAAGAAAATAACTGACTAAGGATTAATTATGGGTAGAGGTTAAAACTTATCTTGACACAATGAGGTAGATTTGAGATGTAGATACTAATGTTAGATTATATTTCCAGTAGTCCGGGCTGCGGGTTTCGAATTATAAAGGATTAGAGGGTGAGCGTGATCCATCACGTTAGCACTACATCGGTGTACGATACGTTCTATATGGTCCGAGTGTTTTGGGGGCTTCCTCGGGTTCTGGTATGTGTGTATGCATGACAAGAGTGATATGTTTGCTATGTGTTGTGGTTGTGGATTCAAATGTTTATTGTTTCACGATCTTTATTGTACGCGACAGATTACAATTTGGAAATTGTATGCGTAAACTCGGATCGGATTGTGGATAATAATATGGAAATGGTAAAAGGAAAATAACTGTGATCTTATTATATACATCTGAGGATGTACGCAGCCTAGGCGACGTCTAGGTGAAAGTTAACAACCTTAAAGGTTCTTACATTGGGAATACACTCTACATAACCTAAGCATAGACCTTTGGTAAAGATCACAGACCAAGTTATATGGTGGAATTAAGTAAACAATTAAGATGAGGAAAATCCAGGGTAGTCAAGGACTACATGGTTGCGCATGGGTGATCACCAAAGAGAGGGAACGACAGGATAGGGTTCCTTCGATGTGGAAATTCCAACGAGCCGGATACGATCATTGGTCAGAGGGCACTATTGTTGGTGCAATGGCTCTGGCCATCAGGCCTCTACGAACTCCTGACAAACCGCACTATTAAAGTGCATCAGAGCGACTGCTCCTGAAGAGGAAGCTTATACGGGTTGTCCTAACATGACACCCACCGTAATTGAACAAATTAAGTAAAAGTTAAGGAATGACTCAAGGAAATATTCTTAGCCCTGAACAACGTAACAAGACGGCCTCAAGGCCGTATAACAGGATCGTTCAAGAGAGCATAATTCTCGCACAGTTAATTGACGTTGTTTATACTTGCTTATTGCTTGTTGTGGAATGGTATGATGATTGTATGAATTTATATGTGTGATGATTATTGTGATACTGTTATTGTAAATGAAAACGGTACAGCATGAAATTGGAACAACATGTTAACAATTGGGCTAAATAACTTAATTAGTCTTAGGGTTCATGAAGATTATATAGTTCATGCTCAGCGGTTGTGCTGAGCCTTTATGGCCACCAAATTATAGGTATTTGATCGAGGATGTGTCGGAGCGCGGGACTATCGGGGATAGATAGACGACTCACTATTCCTTTGGAATTTATTCGGTTTGTAACTTTGGTTTTATTAAATCACAGTCATCACAGTGGTAGTATAGATTGGATAATTGGTAACGCTACGTTACTCGCATAGGCGAGTAACAGCGGGTAACACCTGGTTTATTTTGTAGGTGACTTTTAATTACTGTTGCGAATCGATTGGTATTTATGTTAGGCGCGCTAGTTTAACCGGAATTTAGAGTAGGGGTGCTACACGTGCACGCACGCACGCGCGCAAGCACGCATGCACACACACACGCACGCACACACGCACGCACGCACGCACACACGCACGCTTACTGTCTATCCATCGTCAATCAGGTTTGTAGATTTTGGGAATTGTTGGTTTTTGTTCTTTGTTGTGTTTTCCCATTTCAGATTTTTGGGTTTTGACCTATGTTCAATTTAGTCTGTCGGCCGTCGAGTTGGAGTGGAGATTTGAGTTGTCCGCTGTGTGGAGTTCGTAGAGTGTGCGATGCTCCGGATGTGAGGTAGGTGGTAGATGGATTCAGTTTGGGTGTGTTCACCCATGGGGGTTTCTAATTTTCGATTTTGTTTCTATATGTGTAGATTTCTTCTCTGATCTTGAAATACCCCAAACTTAAATATAATGATTAAGATTATTCTAATCCTTATTTAAGAGCCTAATAATGCTTAAGTAATATTGGTAAGGAAAAATAAATCCAAAAGAAGTAAATAAATGCTTAAAAAGCGGAAAACACTAAATAAGCGTTAAATAACCATAGGAGGTATGAGACCTCGGTTAGCGTATTATATGGATTCTTAAGGCTTAATAAGGCCTAAATAAGATATGGGAACAACTCCCGAAGAAAACGGATCCAAATAATGAATTAAAACGCTAATAGAGCTTTAGAGCACGTTTTTCGAGAAAACCCGGAAAACGTGACTTTAAGCGGGTCAAAAAGACTTGTAACGATTTTGGTCAACTAAATAGTCATTAATAAATATTAGTGAAGCTTTAGAACCAATAAAACGAGAAAATAGTAAAAAACTGTCAAAAATGGGAAGTTGTGGGGTAGGAACATAAATAACTCAAACTAATTTGCAAACCCATATGGGCTGTGTGTGTGTCCGATTTTGATGCCCCACTCACACCCCTTACTTCTCTTCTTATGTGCAAAAGGACAAAACAAATAAAATCAAAAAGTAACTACTTTACTCACTCACTCACTCTCTCTCCTACTCTCACCCTCTTCACTCACGTAACAGCACTCCCCCTCCCCTCTCTGATTTTTCTTCTTCTTCCTTGGAACCTCTAATGGCGATTTTAAGAAGCCAAAATAGCCACTCACTTCTCTCCTCTTGTTAACCCATTAAACCTTCATCAAAAATTACAAAAATTATACCATTGGAATCCCCTCACCAAGGAGAACATATCCCTCCTTCCAAAATTCGAAAACAAGAACTTTCATCTCCATGGGTGTCTAGCATTTGGAGCTTCAAGACCACCATTAGAACCACCTCCTTCTCCTTGTTAGTTTGAGGTAAAAATATTTTTGAAAGCTCATCTTTTTCTAGCCTTTGTGGGCAAAACGAAATTGAAAACTAAACCCTTGTTTGGTTCCTTGTACTCTAGCCGATTTTGGCTTCTTTGGAGAGTGGGAAATCTTTTGTTCTTGAGCCATTCCAAGCTTCACTTACACCCTTGCGAGGTAATGAAATTTCTAAACCCTAAAATATGCATTAAGCTTTAAAGAATGAGTAAGGTTTAGTTTTTGTATTGAATGGTGGAATGAATGGGTTGTAGTGTTGGAGGATTTGGATTACCAAACCGGTGGGAAGAGAAAAGAAAGAAAGAAAGAAGGAAGAAGAAGGAAAGGAAATAAAGAAAAACTAGTAAGACAAGGTAATTACTCTTACCTTGAGCTAGTTTTGTATGTAGTATTGTAACAGTTTTTTAGTAGTAAAATGAGTAATGTATTGAGTAATAAGTAGTAAGTATGTTGTAGTATAATGAGGAGTGATATTGTAACAGTATTGAAGTTTTTAAATGATGTTTAAAAGCTTGGGAAAACCATGGGTAGTATGTGTATATGTGCAGGAATTTTATGGTGTTGTAGTGGAGCTGAAATGTGTGTATAATGTATTGGGTAAACAGGTTGTGAGAATGAGCAATTGTGAGCTGAAATAGTGTGTGAGCAAAGTAAGAATTATAGGGGAGAATATGTCAAATTTTACCTAGGAATGAGAGGACTTAGGTGTGAAAGATGAAGGAATAACCTAGACAATAACTAGGTGTATTTGGAGAGTGTAATGAGAGTAGTTTAATACCTTGAAAACAGATTTGAAAAGGATTTAGGTAATGAGTAGTTTTAGGATGTGAAGTAATGTATTTTGAAGGCTAGGAGTAGCATTAGTGGAATGAGTATTGGAGGATAGAAGTTGGGTTGGAAATTTGTAGCATTTGAGGAAAGAGCAAAATCTGTACCATTAGTGAAATACAAACTAGTATAAGTGTTGGAAAGAAGTGAGGAAAATTGTATAAGTTGAGTAGAAATTGAGTAATAAGTTTTGTGGATGAATTAAGGTGATTTGGAGCATCTAAATGAGTGGTAAACATTTAGGGAAGTATTGGTAAAGATTGGGGAAGCAATGAGAAAGTAAAACACTAAGAAACAGATTTTAAAACTAAAGTACTGGGCCGGACCGAACCCGCAAGGTCGGTCGCGCCTTAAAATACACAGACGGGAAGTCTTCTGACTTCGACCGACCTTGGGGACCGAACTTGCAAGGTCGGTCGAGTCGTAAATTGCGAAGGCCAGAAGTCCACTGGAATGGACCGACCTTGGGACCGAACTTGGGCAAGGTCGGTTGAGTCCAGAAACTCGAACCCAGAACACACTGGAACGGACCGACCTTGGGACCGGGCTTGCAAGGTCGGTCGGGCCTAAAATTTTCACCTATGTAACCCACTGGAATGGACCAACCTTGGGACCGGACTTGCAAGGTCGGTCGAGCCTGGAATTTTGCCTTAACGAAACTTACTGACTTCGACCGACCTTGGGTCCGACCCTGGGTAAGGTCGGTCGAGTCAAAACAAAAAAAAATGTTTTATTATATGATTATAGTAATCATATGTATATATATATATATATATATATATATATATATATATATATATATATATGCCTATATACATATATGCATATATATGTAGTAGTACACTATAAATGAAGTAGTAATGGTAAGAAAGTAAGTAAAAGAGTAAGGAAGCAAGTTTAAGAAGTAATAAGGAAAGGAATGGTTTTATAATCAAGTATGAATATAAAGGAATAGTAAGTATACTTTAAGAGTATTAATGAAGGAATAAGTTGGATCAATACTAGATCATTGATCATACAACTTCATGTATGTATAGGAATCAAATAGTTGAGCTCCAAAGGAACCGGTAGAACGAATACGACGGTGAACGGTATGATTTCTTCATGCCATGTATCATAATCTGGTTACCCCGATTTGTGTGCTTATTTGATCACCTAATAAGATAAACGCATGAATCAGACTGTATTGCACTTACTTGTGCTTGCTTACATTGTTCTTGATATTTGTCTTGAACAATAGTTTGTATAATTCATGAAATATATGAATGATGATGAAGTGTATTGTATTTCGTAGTGTACTTGTATATTGTATCGTATTTTGTATGGATGTGTATATGAACAATGTATTGTGTATGTGGCTTGAATGAATGACTTCTACTAATTCCTAACTACCTAACTCCTAACTAAATAATGGATAAATTGGAATGAGTAGAAGTCCGATACAGTTTTGGCCACGCGTGAGGATGAGGAGACACAAGAGGTTGGATCCGATTCCTGGTTCTTAAACTGGTTGTAATACCCCAAATTTCTAAACTGTGATTAGGGCCTTACTTAACTGTAAACCTTAGGAAACCCTAATTTCTAAAGATGGAGAAGGTTATAATTAGTTGGAGGTGCTTGGTGAACATTAGGAACCTTAGTTCCCGGAGTATCACCCGGTAAACCTTAGTTTCGCAGGATTCTTGAAATTTCCGAAAATTACTAAATTCCTTAGGAACTGAGAGTGGTTATCAACCCTAGGAAGAGTGTTAGATACTTTTGAGAGTGTTTTGAGTAAAGAAACAATCATATCTTTCTTCTTTTAATATAAGACAATCCAGTTACATTTTTCAGTATTTAGTGGTTTTGGGCAAACGAGGCTTCGGAAGAGCTCAGAAGTAACCCGAGGAAATTCCTGAAACTTGATAACCCACACTAGTATTAACATACCTACACATATAGTCTTAATACCCATGAAAAGCTCAAGCCAAACATGGCCTAAGATGGTGCCCGAAAATATCAAGGAAAGGAGAGAAAAATATCTCGGTTACTATTCACACCTCCTTACTATTCACACCTCCTTACTATTTGCCAATGATTACAAAACCAACTTGATCCCTCCTTATCCATTCAAGGGCGGTTACATACCAATGGTGAGGATTGGTTTTGGACACTTGGCACAAATCAATGGCTATGGACAATTCTAGAAGTAATGATTATAAGTTAAAGGATAAGGATGAAATTTAGTATAAAAAGGGGCGGGGGTGGAGGTTGGCCATGGTAGGTAAGCAAGGTGGCCATTCTTCTTCATCTACCTTGCTTCTCCTAAGCTATAAAACACCATTGGAGCTTAGGCAACAATACTCCTCCATTGGAAACACAAATCTAAGGTAGTAATTAAGCTAAAATCAAGGAAAAAGGCAAGTTTAAGGAGTGGAAGCCAAATTCCAAGGTGGGCGACTTGGTTGGTGGAGATTTTGAGCTCAAGAAACTTATAATCAAGGTATAAGAACACCAAAATGGCTAGGAGAGGATAGGTAACATCTATGCACATCATTTTCACCTTTAAAGCTTATTTCCCTTCTTAAGTCATTCTATTTTGTTACCTACGAATCCTATGTCCTATTTTCTTAAATATTTTACAGTAATATAGGGATGAATAGTTAGTGATTATCCTAGAAAATCATGTCGAAATAAGGTTTGGAAGTAGGAAAACTCTAAAGAACTTTGAAAATGGAGAAAAATGATCTTTAAGCCTTAGGAATTGTTTGGATGGGTTTACGACATGGGTTTGAGCTGAAATTTTGCGGGTAGTCTTGAATAGTGAATATATAATTATGGTTGAAAAATCAAGTCGAATGGATAAATTTAAGTCGGTTAGACAAGGTAAAGAAACTAAAAATGAGAAATGTGCTTTAAGCCTTTCTGAGGGGTTGAATGGGTTTCCGAATTGATCTTGAGCTGAAATTTTGGGGAGATACTTGTGTTGTTGATATTGTATCATGGTAAACTTTTTAGGCTGAGACTTCTTTGGGAAGTTATTTAAGTTGGTGAATCAAAAATAAGAATTTAAGCATTCTAAGGTGGTTTCATCGAAATTGTTTGATTCTATGATTTATTGGAGCTTGAATGGTATTGTATGATTTTATTAAGGTTATTTTTCAAGTGGTGAGCTTGATGTGTGAATTACTACTTGTGTAGCTTGTGTTAAGCTTGGTTATGATATCTTACTCATGGTTTGTAAATGTGTTTAAGGATAACCTCTTGTGGTGGTGGTGGAAAGTATTGTGTGATGTTGATATCACGGTTATCCTAAGGCTATGCCTCTTGTGAGAGCCTTTAAGGCCAAGCCGATGTTCCGGCAACAATATAAGCTGCTACTAATGAATTGGAGCTGCCACTATGATCTACTCCTATTGGGCAGAAGTTTTCAATAGGGGGGTGTGCACACTTAAGGACATATGGTGGGTGGTGGTGGTGGTGGACTTCATTTGGAAATATCTTGTATATGATATTAATTATCTCTTGATAATTCTTGGTACAGGTAAATGGTGTGTGATCTATTCTGATTTGTTATATTGTTAATATTTGTCTGAAACAAAGGTTTTAAAGAGAAAATAAGTTTTACGGGGTGTGGAAGTGTTACTCAGTTTTTACTGATTTTATTTGTTTGTGTTTTCCTGTGTATATGAACTCTGTTGTCAGGGTAATGGGGATGGTCACCTTCTCTGAAGCACTGAGACGAGTCCCGCTTTAACTTTCTATATTTTTGTATGTTTGTCACCAGTATCTTGATAGAATTCAGCCTGGTGTCACCGAGATAGTGTATGAGGATGTGCAAGAAGATACAAGGTTTTGGCACCCGGAGAATGGTAGCAAGCCAGTCTATCACTCATGATGTTTCCACTATGTAGAGTATATGCAGTGGTCCTAGTTAGATACTAGTTATGTATACCTTTGATACCCCTGCTTTAGTAGGTGTAAAATAGGAGGTAGGAGCTAACATAGTGGTTGGCTGGAAGGGTCTTTGGGTACTAAGGTGTAAAGTTGACGGGTTGGTTTGTGTCCACTCTTTTGGTAGTGGATTAGCCATTAAGATAGCTAACGTAGAGGTGGTGGTGGTAAGTAGCCTTACACTTACTAGCCTTAGTAAGTGTGGCGGTAACACCCCGGTGATAGTAATAGGGGACCTTTTGTAAACTGACGCATGTATAATACAAGCTAATGATGATATTTCAGTTATAGCACGTTTCCTTTAAAAAAAAGCTAAGTAAATGGTGGTGGTAAACCGGGGCGTTACGGAGTGGTATCATTGCCAAAGGGTAGTTGGAGCGGAAAATTCGAGTTTGTCTAGGAAGCAAGGTGACCCAAGCTTAGGTTTAGGAGTCTAGGTAGAACCTTGTGGTTCTGAAAATATGATTTGCTGTGATATTTGTGTGTTGTGTGCTTGATTGATTATAGTTAACTATTTATATTGCAACTAACATATCTGTGTGTAGAATAATGGAGAGGGGAGAGGACAGAGTAATGGAGAGGGGAGAGGACAGATGGATGAACTGAGGGAGTTGACACTGAGTATGGGAAGAATCTTGGAGCAGCACGAGGCTAGAGCTGAGGTACCCAAGGATTTCTCCCGAAGGATAGCAACTATGAAACCAAGTACTTATTCGGGAGAAGAGGATCCAGTGATTCTGGAGGAGTGGGTCTGAGAGTTTGACAAAATATTTGATATCATTGATTGCCTTGAAGAAAAGAAGGTAAGTGGGGCTGTATTTTACTTTAAAGGAGAAGCTGATCTGTGGTGGACTGCGGAGGAGGAGAGACTCAAAGGAAATCCAGGTTTTAGATGGAATATGTTGAAGGATGCAATAAGGAAAAGATTCTATCCGGAGCATGTAAGGTTGCAAAAATATGTGGAATTTACTGGATTGAGGCAGCGGATGGATGATGTTAAAACTTATCATGCTAAGTTCGTGGAGCTTGCTAGATTTGCTCCGCATGTGGTACCTGATGAGGCTGCTAAGGTTTAACGTTTCCTAGAGGGGTTGAATTGGGATTTACAAGAAGCTCTGAGTGTAATACCTATAAGTACTTTACAAGAGGCATACGATAAAGCTGCTAATCTTTATAGGGTACAACAGAGGAGGAAGGAGGTACAAACGTGGCGGAAAAGGAGAATGGAGACTCGTAAGGTTGAGAGCTTTGATAAGAGGGCTAAAATAGAAGTTAGACCAAGTGGAGGAGCCAGACCCAATTACCCGGGACGACGATTCAATGATAAAGGAACTAGATACTTTTATTGCAAGATATACGGAAGGAATCATCCGGGTGAAGATTGTGAGGGAAGGTTGGTAAAGTATTTTAACTGTGGGAAGTTAAGCCATAGGTCCTATGAGTGTAGGGTAAGAAGGATGGAAGGAGGTACTGATCAGGTAGCAAGACCTGCTACAACTGGAAATTTCAGCAACCAGAACAATCGTGGCAACCAAGGTGGAGTACAGAAGAATAATCAAAATGGATAGAGGAATAATTATAATGGTCCAAGAGGTAATATGGGTGGACAAGAGAATAATCAGGGGAAGCAAATACAATACGGAAGTGGAAGTACACAGGGAGGAGGCTATAAGAACCAAGGGTATATCAACGTAATCAGCAAGATGGAGGCTGAATCTCAACAAGAAGGGGGCGTCATTACAGGTACTTTTCAAGTCCTTGGAACTAGTGCTAAGTATTATTTGATTCCGGTGCAACCTGCTCTTTTATATCCTCTGAGTTCTTGAAGAAAGTAGGAGTAGTCCCCGATATAGAAGTTGAAATTTCTGTTTCTATACCTACGGGAAGAATGGTAGGATGCACTAGGAAGATGGAAGGAGTAAAAGTAACTATAGAGGGTAGAGAATTCGAGATGGATCTGGTAGAGTTTGATTTGAAGGATTTTGATATAATCTTGGGGATGGATTGGTTGAGTAAGCGTAAGGGACGCATAGATTGTGAAAAACAAAAGGTTAGCTTATGTGGGAAGAAAGGGAAGAGAGTGTCGTACACATGCGAAAGACCCAAGCAAAGGGTAAAAGTCCTACCTGCCTTAAAGTTCTTAAAGGAGTTGCGAAAAGGAGAGCCAGTTTATATGTGTTATGTTCAAGAGGAAAAATCGGCGCAAGAACAAAGTCATCCGCACTTGAGGATCTTCCAGTAGTCAGGGTTTCCGGATGTTTTTCCAGAAGAAATTCCGGACTTCCACCGACCGTGAGATTGAGTTTACTATTGATTTAGTACCAGGAACAGCTCCAATTTCTAAGCATCCTTATAGGATGGCCCCGAATGAGATGAATGAGTTAAAGAAACAGTTGGAGGAACTTTTAGAAAAAGGTTATATTCGACCGAGTGCTTCTCGTGGGGAGCCCCAGTATTGTTTGTAAGAAAGAAGGATGGAACTTTGCGTCTTTGCATTGATTACAGGGAGTTGAATAACGTCACAATCAAGAATAAATATCCCTTGCCTAGGATTGATGATTTGTTCGACCAGCTACAAGGAGCGAAAGTATTTTCTAAGATTGATCTAAGATCAGGCTATCATCAGTTAAAGATAGCAGAAAAGGATATACCAAAGACAGCCTTTCGAACTAGGTATGGTCATTATGAGTATGTGGTTATGCCATTGGGCTAACAAATGCACGGCAGTATTTATGGATTTAATGAATCGGGTATTCAGCCAATTCCTTGATAAGTTTGTGGTGTATTTATTGATGACATATTGGTGTATTCGAAGGATGAGGAGCAACATGCTGATCATTGCGGCAAGTTTTACAAGTTTTAAGGGAGAAGAAGTTGTATGCCAAATTATCTAAGTGTGATTTTTGGCTCAAGAAAGTATCGTTTTTAGGTCATGTGGTAACCGGAGATGGAATTTCGGTTGACCCGGCTAAAATTCAGGCTGTTAAGGATTGGCCCAGGCCAACGAACGTTCGAGAAGTTAGAAGTTTTCTTGGGTTAGCTGGATATTATAGGAAGTTTGTTCAAGATTTCGCTAAAATTGCAAGACCGCTTACAAATCTGATGAAAAAGGAAGTGCGGTATAAGTGGGATGAGGATTGTGAAAAAGCTTTCCAGATTTTGAAGGAGAAGTTAACCACAGCACCAGTTCTTACGTTGCCCTGTGGTACAGAAGGTTTTGAGGTATATAGTGACGCGTCTAAATATGGATTAGGGTGTGTGTTGATGCAGAATGGCAAGGTCATTGCCTATGCTTCTCGACAGTTGAAAAGTTATGAGACGAGGTACCCTACTCATGATTTGGAACTTGCAGCTGTAGTTTTTGCCTTGAAAATTTGGAGGCACTATTTGTATGGAACTTCTTGTAAGATTTACACGGATCACAAGAGCTTGAAATATATCTTCACTCAAAAAGAGCTTAATATGAGGCAAAGGAGATGGTTGGAACTTATTAAGGATTATGACCTGGAGATTTTATACCATGAAGGCAAAGCCAACGTGGTGGCAGACGCTTTAAGTCGAAAGAGGAGTCACGAGGGAGAAGCTAATTGGATATTACATGATGAGTTGGTACAAGATTTCAAGAGGTTGAGCCTCGAGGTAGTAACAACGGGGGAGGTGGATAGAGAAATTTTGGCTAGTATGAACGCGTTCCTCGACATTTACAAGGAAATTTTGCATCACCAGCAAGAGGATGAGAAGCTACGGAAAATAAAGGAAAAAGTAGAAAAAGGAGAAGCCCCAGATTTTAAGATTTATGACGATGGTAGTCTGAGATTTCGTGGAAGATGGTGTGTACCAGATTCATGTGGCGATATTAAAAGGAAGTTGATGCAGGAAGCTCATAACTCTGCATATTCCATACATCCGGGAGGAAATAAGTTGTATAAAGATTTGAAGAAAGGTTTTGGTGGCCAGGCATGAAAAAGGAGGTAGCTGAACATGTGTCGAAGTGTTTAACATGTCAAAAAGTTAAATTTGAGCATAAGAAAGCAGGAGGAATGTTGCAACCATTGGATATACCCATGTGGAAATGGGATTCGATATCTATGGATTTCATAGTGGGATTACCACCGACCAGAGGTGGGATGGATCAGATTTGGGTGATTGTAGATCGGTTGACCAAGACTACTAGACTAATTCCAATGAAAAGTACTTGGTCTATGGAACAGCTGGTGGAAGCATATATTAAAAATGTGGTTAAGTATCATGGAGTCCCTATGGAAATTATTTCGGATAGAGATTCTAGGTTTATTTCAAGATTTTGGCAGCAATTCCAAAAAGCCATGGGAACGAAATTGAGCCTTAGTACAGCTTACCACCCACAGACTGATGGGCAGACGGAGAGAACTATCCAAACTCTAGAGGATATGTTACGGGCTTGTGCGATGGATTATCAAGGGTCATGGAGTGACAAGTTGCACTTGATTGAATTTTCTTACAACAACAGTTACCACTCGAGTATCCATATGGCCCCGTATGAAGCTTTATATGGTAGAAAGTGTCGTACTCCGTTGTGTTGGAATGATACGCAAGAGGTGGTTTTGGTTGGGCCTGAGTTAACAGAGGAGATGGCAGGTTAGAACATTCGGCAGAATTGAAAGCCGCACAAGATAGGCAAAAGTCTTATGCTGATTTACATAGAAGGCCAGTTGAGTTCAATGTGGGGACAAGGTATTTCTGAAGGTTTCACCCACTAAGAGCGTGGTACGGTTTGGCAAGAAAGGAAAACTTGCTCCTAAGTATATCGGTCCGTATGAAGTATTGGAAAGGGTTGGAAATTTGGCTTACCGATTAGCTTTGCCGATGAACTTGGATAGGGTCCATAATGTGTTCCATGTATCACAGTTGAAACGGTATGTTCCAGACGAATCACATGTGTTGCAACCGAACGAGGTAGAAGTTGCACCTAATTTGACTTATGAGGAACACCCGATTAAAATTTTGGATCGTAAGACGAGGGAGACTCGAGGGAAGTCTGTGGATTTGGTTAAAGTTTTATGGACTCACCATGGAGTTCAAGAAGCTACATGGGAACTAGAAAGCAAGATGAGAGCTCAACACCCAGAACTCTTTGATTAAGGTTAGCAATTAAAGTTTCGGGAGAAACTTTCTTTTTAGGGGGGAGAGTCGTATGGTAAGTGGTGAATGTTTGTGAATGTTTGTTGGAGATTGTGAATGTTTGTTGGTGCCAGAAATGGTTGGTAATACTTGAATGTTATTTTAGGAGTTGTTTCTTCATGATTTTATATATGTGGTATCATTGAATTTGTGAATGGTTTATATTGTGTGATGGATGGGATTGGTGTGTCTGAGGTTTTGTGTGATGTTGCTGAATCATTGTGGTTGATAAAGTTACCTGGGAATATTGTGTGGAATATTGTTTTAATTTCTTGGAGTATGTGACTGTATTGTTGGGTGTGATGAATTGAGCTTCGAGGACGAAGCTTGTTTAACGGGGGAGGATGTAATACCCCAAATTTCTAAACTGTGATTAGGGTACTTAACTGTAAACCTTAGGAAACCCTAATTTCTAATGATGGAGAAGGTTATAATTAGTTGGAGGTGCTTGGTGAACATTAGGAACCTTAGTTCCCGGAGTATCACCCGGTAAACCTTAGTTTCGCAGGATTCCTGAAATTTCTGAAAATTACTAAATTCCTTAGGAACTGAGAGTGGTTATCAACCCTAGGAAGAGTGTTAGATACTTTTGAGAGTGTTTTGAGGAAAGAAACAATCATATCTTTCTTCTTTTAATATAAGACAATTCAGTTACATTTTTCAGTATTTAGTGGTTCTGGGCAAACGAGGCTTCGGAAGAGCTCAGAAGTGACCCGAGGAAATTCCTGAAACTTGATAACCCACACTAGTATTAACATACCTACACATATAGTCTTAATACCCATGAAAAGCTCAAGCCAAACATGGCCTAAGATGGTGGCCGAAAATATCAAGGAAAGGAGAGAAAAATATCTCGATTACTATTCACACCTCCTTACTATTTGCAATGATTACAACCAACTTGCCCTCCTTATCCATTCAAGGGTGTTATATGGTAGGATTGGTTTTGACACTTGGCACAAATCAATGGCTATGGACAATTCTAGAAGTAATGATTATAAGTTAAAGGATAAGGATGAAATTTAGTATAAAAGGGGGGGTGGAGGTCGGCCATGGTAGGTGAGAAAGGTGGCCATTCTTCTTCATCTACCTTGCTTCTCCTAAGCTAGAAAACACCATTGGAGCTTAGGCAACAATACTCCTCCATTGGAAACACAAATCTAAGGTAGTAATTAAGCTAAAATCAAGGAAAAAGGCAAGTTTAAGGAGTGGAAGCCAAATTCCAAGGTGGGAGACTTGGTTGGTGGAGATTTTGAGCTCAAGCAACTTATAATCAAGGCAGAAGAACACCAAAATGGCTAGGAGAGGACATGTAACATCTATGCACATCATTTTCACCTTTAAGCTTATTTTCCTTCTTAAGTCATTCTATTTGGTTACCTACGAATCCTATGTCCTATTTTCTTAAATTTTTACAGTAATCTAGGGATGAATATTTAGTGATTATCCTAGAAAATCAAGTCGAAATAAGGTTGGAAGTAGGAAAACTCTAAAGAACTTTGAAAATGGAGAAAAATGAGCTTTAAGCTTTAGGAATTGTTTGGATGGGTTTCCGACATGGGTTTGAGCTGAAATTTTAGGGTAGTCTTGAATAGTGAATATATGGTTATGGTTGAAAAATCAAGTCGAATGGAGAAATTTAAGTCGGTTAGACAAGGTAAAGAAGCTAAAAATGAGAAAATGTGCTTTAAGCCTTTCTGAGTGGTTGAATGGGTTTCCGAATTGATCTTGAGCTGAAATTTTGGGGAGATACTTGTGTTGTTGATATTGGATCATGGTTAAATTTTAGGCCGAGACTCCTTTGGGAAGTTATTTAAGTTGGTGAATAGTGATTTTGGTCAAAAATAAGAATTTAAGCTTTCTAAGGTGGTTTCTTGGAAATTGTTTGATTCTCTGATTTATTGGAGCTTGAATGGTAGTTATGATGTTATTAAGGTTATTTTCAAGTGGTGAGCTTGATGTGTGAATTACTTGTGTACTTGTGTAAGCTTGGTTATGATATCTTACTCATGGTTTGTAAATGTGTTTAAGGATAACCTCTTGTGGTGGTGGTGGAAAGTATTGTGTGATGTTGATATCATGGTTATCCTAAGGCTATGCCTCTTGTGAGAGCCTTTAAGGCCAAGCCGACGTTCCGGCAACAATATAAGCTCCTACTAACGAATTGGAGCTGCCACTATGATCTACTCCTATTGGGCAGAAGTTTTCAATAGGGGGGTGTGCACACTTAAGGACATAGGTGGGGGTGGTGGTGGTGGACTTCATTTGGAAATATCTTGTATATGATATTAATTATCTCTTGATAATTCTTGGTACAGGTAAATGGTGTGTGATCTATTCTGATTTGTTATATTGTTAATATTTGTCTGAAACAATGGTTTTAAAGAGAAAATAAGTTTTACGGGGTGTGGTAGTGTTACTCAGTTTTTACTGATTTTATTTGTTTGTGTTTTCCTGTGTATATGAACTCTGTGTGTTCAGGGTAACTGGGATGGTCACCTTCTCTGCACTGAGGACGAGTCCACCGATACTTTCTATATTTTTATGTTTGTCACCTATCATAGAAGTATTCAGCCTGGGGTCACCGAGATAGTGTATGAGGAGTGGAACAAGAAGATACAAGGTTTTAGGCACCCGGAGAATGGTAGCAGTTAGCCTATCACTCATGATGTTTCCACTATGTACGAGTATATGCAAGTGGTCCCTAGTTAGATACTAGTTATGTAATAGCCTTTGATACCCCTTGCTTTAGGTGTAAAATAGGAGTAGGAGCTAACATAGTGGTTGGCTGGAAGGGGTCTTTTGGGTACTAAGGTGTAAAGTGACGGGTTGGTTGTGTCACTCTTTTGGTAGTGGAGTAGCCATGTAAGATAGCTAACGTAGAGGTGGTGGTGGTAAGTAGCCTTACACTTACTAGCCTTAGTAAGTGTGGCGGTAACACCCCGGTGATAGTAATAGGGGACCTTTTGTAAACTGACGCATGTATAATACAAGCTAATGATGATATTTCAGTTATAGCAAGTTTCCTTAAAAAAAAAAGCTATGTAAATGGTGGTGGTAAACCGGGGCGTTACACTGGTCCAAGGCCCAAACCCCTTAAATGGGTAGCATCCTGGATTGGTGAACCAAGTAAATCCCGGTGGTGGGACAAAGTAGTCCCCGGGCCGGAGGTCCCGATGACTTGACTTGAGTAAGTAAGTAAGTAAAGTATGAGTATGTATGCGTAAGTATTGTGTAACGAGTAAAAGAGTAATCTCCACCCGATTAACCCGGGTGGACAAATGAAGCTAACAAGTATGGAATATTGTGTATGCATTGCGTAAGTACTGTGTATGGATTGAGTATCAATCGTGTAGGTGTATCCCGGTAGAAGGTAAGTAAGAATTTGGTTGACTTGTATTGTCGTCCTTGCATGTATTGTACCGTGTGTATATATGTTTGCCTTGTAAAGTATGATAGTATTATGTACAAAAGCATGTATGCATGTATGTGTGAATAAAATGAATTGCATGTATTCGACCAAGTAGTCGGCATACCCTCACTAGTATGCGGGGTATGCGGTTATCATATGCAGCGAAAGCTGACCCCCTAGGGGGAACGTTTTTAGTGTGCAGGTACCCGAAGCAGACATGGTCGCAATAAGAGACCGGTGACAGTGTAGATTGTAAAGGATAGTATTGAACTTGTAGCCTTGAAGTAGTAGTGTACCAAGGGAGTACACCTTGTGCATCGTTAGTATGTAGATGCGAGGAATGGGTAGATGTAGACTCTTAACGATTATGAATAGAATTGAAAGAGGTATTGTATTTGTATAAGGAATTTAGTAAACTCAGTTTTGTACATTGTATTGTATGGTATTGTAAAGGAGCTAAGTGTTGAATGGAACATGGTAGTATTTATTGGTAAAGGGAGTATGTATTGTAGATGTGTAGTACTCGGGATTCCGGTCCATCAGACCGATACTGTATGTAGTAGTAGCTTTGTTAGTCACGCGGGTGACTAACGGCATTGTATCACCCACCGTATATAAGTATGTATCCGCTGCGTGAATCTGGAAGCACGAGGAGATTGGACGGTAATGACAGTATTAACGGTAGGGGTGTTACAAAAAGTGGTATCAGAGCGAAGTATCGCTCTGATGACTAGAAATACCGAGTTAGGAATTAGAAGCTTAGGGCTAAGGGCTGAGTGTTAGCAGTAGAGATATGCTAATTAGGAACTACCGGTGAGTACCGGATACCTACAATACCAGACCCGCCTTCCACAAACCCTATTGTATAACTTGGGAAAGAACGCCAGAGAGAAGGAAAGTCCTCTCATACTCAGGGAAACCCGATCTGGCAGATGTGAAACAATCACACAGCAACAAGAACCGACATAGGGTAGGTTCCAAGAATTGGAAGACCCGGAGATGGATCCCGGTTAAACAACCATACCCGCACTCAATAGCGGCTGAATGAGCACTCCAACCATAAGGAGACTACAACATGCAACAACATGGGGCAACATGCGTAGCAGTCGCAGAACCTGGCTAACCAACTAGCAGCAGGAAAAGAAGCACTAAGCGTGTAACAAAGCGGAAGCAAAGCAGCAACAAAACCCGAGACACAAGTCTACGGGAGTAACGACCAAATAATACCCCCAATGGTAAGCTAACCGACTAAGGACATAGTCGGGAGTGGTTAACTCCGAAACTACAACGCCAAAGGTTACAATACCTGGCTGACATAGCTTACATTGCTACAAGGATATCCACGGGATATGAACCGATAGGACTACAACCGTAGTGCTTAAACCAACTCAGGCTTAGCAACCACAACAAACCAGTGGAAACGAGCAACAAGGAAAAACATAAGGTGAATAAATGGGAGCCTCCAAGAATTGGAGAAGCAACCTGATCAACGACAATCATGTCAAGACCATTGAGAACCTACCTAAAAGATTGAGTATCCCAATCATAGTTCAATAAGATCAAGGGAAGAGTCAACAAGACTATCAAATACGAGTGGAAACCATACCGCGATCGGTATAGGATTACCCAAAAACCACCAGCACTACGCACTTGCCACGACAAGTGCAGTAAGAACAGGAGCATGAAAGAGGAACTTTAACACACCACAGGTACATAGTAATGTGTCGTGACTGCAACGAAACAACTATAGGATCACACATCCTAACAACTGGAAGAATGGAACCTTGGAAAGGCCCGACGGCCTGGCCATTACCTTAACCTCATACCAGTCAGCAAGAAGCTGGACTTGGTCAAGACCTCAAACATGGCTATGCCATGAAGAACATCTTTTAACACCGAACTATTATTTCAAACCCGAAATTTTTTCTTTCAAAACCACAATCCTTCTTTTAAACCTTGGATTTTTAAACAAAACCAACAAATACGGTGAGTATCATAGAATGATACAAGAGGAGTTGACAATAGAATACTTCACCTAGGCGTGTGACGAACACTACGAGAGTACCCAATTACGGGATGTGGGACAACCGCACTCCGAAGGAGCTTGCGGGCCTGACATATAGTTAGGTAAGTGGCAACGTATCAACATGGTACCCCACTTATGTATGCATGTAGTGCACGAAACACGGGAAGTGGTCAACTCCATTCTACGGACCATCAGTAAGTTCAAAGCAGAACGGCTGGACACTTCAGACGCTCAAGGAGAAGGAACTCATTTAAGTAAATAGGTATAAGAGAACTTAGAGAATCCATCTGAAGATAAGGAATGAGGATTAAGAAGCGCAAGGAGCGCCGACTAGTAAGCATAGACATTGGATATGTCTGAAAGACATCAAGCAAATACACGACAGCTGGAAAGCATACCCAGCCTGAACACACCATAGGGCAAAGGCCTAACGTGAACACACAGTGCTCACAAACGGGAACAGTCACAAGGATTACCATGAAGTATAATCCATCATCGGAGAGGAGTTTGAACCTAGTCTCAAGCACTAGAAGGAAGTATAAACCGTCTACCCAGGAACGGGAGATGTTATAACCCAAAAAGGGATAACTCAAACTACGATAGCACAAGACGGTATGGTAGATACAACATATCATAAACATTAGCCGGATGTAACGGCATAACTACCAACACCCAAGAGCGATCCTGGAAGGGTGTCTGAGTTAACAACAATAGAACAATAGTGACATGATAAAAACACAGAAGCTAGAACGAACACTCGGTTAAGACACCGAAGGGATTTCACTTAACAGGAAATGCCCTAAATTACAAAAAGACACTAATCAACATCGGAATGCCTCAAGGACCTCCTATGAATGGAAGCGTGATGTCATGACTTACCATGGAGCCTAGTAATACCTCCAACCTATGGGGTATACATGGAGTGGAAACATGTATAAGCAGCTTGCGAAGAGCACAGCTTGCAATAATAAGGCTTAAAAGCCATCAACAAATGTTATGAAAACCTTAACGGTTGCATAACCCACACCATTTGATAACAAAACTTGCAAGAGATATTGTCCCATACGACAAAGAAATCAACAACTGGACCACCAATTCAAGCCCAACGTCCTGAGTGGCTTGGAGTAGTGCCAACTCAGTGTCACTGTAACTAGAGCATCAGTCTAGTATACAGTTGACATGCTTTTAATTACCTCATGCCTTCTGTAGCAATGGTAGCACAGAGGCATAAGAATCGTGATAATGCCAACATTGGCCTAGTCCACGTTTGGACACTACGGAAACCCGAGGAAAAGTACCCCTCGTTAACAAAGACCACCAATGTGGGAAGATGTGAACCCTTAGAAAAGGCTTCCATCAACTATAAAAACAAGCGTCGCCAAGAGGCGATTGGACAAGGGAAGAGATTTCCAAACCATTGTGGCTTAAAGGAGTAAGCATACTCCATATGCACCGAAGCATGTGGTGAACCATTGTATAAACACCAAACATGCTAAACCTTCTCACGAGACCTATGAGTGGGAACAAGCCTCTCAACAAGAACTTCGTCTACCAATAATGGAAAGGGACCAGAACACCTTGAAGTTTCTAGGGATGTCCCGGTGATGTATATACAAAAGTAAAACCACACAGCTAGAGCCATAACAATGCCCAGCACTGGGAGACAGTAATTGTCAAAGACAAATCAATGGTGAATACACATGAACACCAAAAATGACCAACGCTCAAGAGAGCTTATAACCCGAATGAATTATCTCATCCTTGGTCAACCAGATAATTGGTAAATGGTATTGTAAATGATGGTAAATATCTTACAAAAGCAAACTTATCTTCATTTGCTTCTTTCCTTCTTCATTTCCCACGTCTCCAACCTCTCTTCTACCTTGCTTCTTTCTCTCATTCACGGTAAAGCTACAGCACCACCACCATATACCACCTTCAAACCTTGTAATTCCTAGCTTACTTTGCCAAATCAAAAAC